>CM067374.1:50821081-50923581 GCA_034401795.1 Chaetoderma sp. LZ-2023a | reverse complement strand
TCATTGGAGTTAAGTCAATCGCTGGTCAAGGGAGGAATTCAGTTTTAGCTATGTTCCTCCCAGCTTTACCAAAAAGCCACACGTGCTTTGGCCATGTTGGGATCAAGCGATCCGTGGACTCCCTGACTTGCAATTTCCAGAAAATTATATGGTTAAGCTTTTGAATATTTCAAAACTAATTTGACGGGGTAACGTTACTGCTTATGGTGATAACAACATCCAGTCAATTTACTTTCAAAGTATTCTACATAATGTTCATTAAATACAACTTGACGGTCCATTAAGCAATTATGACCTTTCCATTTTTATCTATGCCCCGCCCATCTCTAGCTAAGTTCCACCCACACATCGAGTATGTTGAGATCGATCGATCTATGAACTCCTTGACTAGCAATTTCCAGAAAAACTATACAGGTAAGCAGTTGAATATTTTGAAACTAATTTGACTGGTTGATGTTGGTTTAAACAGATTTTATTTTTTGTTCTAATTGAAGCACGATAAGACATGCGTCTTATAACCATGTCTCACATACATATAAACATATAATACAATAAATGCATCAAGGTGGCGGTTTGTGTAGAATAATTAATAATTTTTAACCCTTTAATAATTAAACCATCAAGAAGCAAGAGCTTCTACAGTGGTCAGGAGACATGCCCAAGAGAAGATCAGCCACGAACCTTTAACAGTGAAATGATGTGCTAGATAACCTAACCAGTCGTTTCTATGTGATGTGTTAGATAACCTAACCAGTGACAATTCCTGACGATAATCGCTCTCCATAACATAATCGAAATATGTATATACAAATCTGAGTACAAAAGTGTAAATATAACTGGAATATGTTACAATTTAAAATATTAGCTTTTATAAGTGGAATATGTTACAATTAAAAATAATATTAACGAAACCCTATCACAAATTTACTAGCTGTTATGGATCACGTAATCACAGAGAGAGACAGATGACATATGTGGAAGTTTGAGATATAAAATACTGGGGTAGCGCTCTTAGAGCCTTTCACAGACAAAATTTCCGTATCACAATTTCAGAGTATGCAAACAGAAAAGCTGTTAATGTTTGGAATAGAACTTAACCTTTCCATTTTAGCTATGCCCCACCCATCTCTAGGTAAGCTCCACCCACACCTTGAGCGTGTTGGTATCTATTGATCTCTGAACTCTGAACCCTGTGTAGCAATTTCCAGAAAACTATACCAGTAAGCTGTTGAAGATTGTGGAACTAATTTGGCTGGATGATGTTACTGCTTATGGCGGTAACAACGCCGAATCAAATTCATTTCAAAATATTCAACATAATGCTTATTAAATAGTAAAGACATACAATTCGTACAACTTGATGGCCTATTAAGCGATTCATGATGTAAGGCCTGGAGTCAATTGATTTAATGAGGGGGCAGAGCTCTTGATTGAATGAGTTCCCAGAGCCCGGAAAAAGACAAGTCCAGACATGCAACCAGTAAATAATCATTGTGCAATACATTAACCCTTGCGTGTTTGTCCTGGCTCGAAGAGATCAGTGCTTAATTACACTCATTAACTCTTGTCAAGCACCATTACACAATAGAATGCTAGGAGTCACGTGATTTAACGAGGGGCTGGGCTTCGTGATTGAATGAGTTCCCAGAGTCCGGAAAAGACGAGTCCAGACATGTACCCTGTCAATCTTCCTTACGCAATGCATTAACCTTTGACAATCAGCATTACGCTAATTACCCGTAAGCTTTTCTGATTGAATGCCAGGAGTCACGTTATTTCATGAGGGGTAAGGGCGCATGGTCACCATCGACATCTAACATCCAAGCAGAATGGCGGAGATAGGGGGCCATTGAAGGAAAACCGACACAAAAGGTGGCAGAGATCAATGGAAAAAAGGTGTCAAAATAACAAACGAGAGAACAAAAAGGAAAGAACAAAAGAAAAAAATTTGAAAAAATGGGCCCCTATCGTCCCACCACTACCAGTATTATCTTCAGTTTCATCTTTAATATTTTTCATTTCAAAATCTTCTAACTAATTTCAGTTTTTAGATTAATTTTACAAACTGCCCTCCGCCCCATCCCACCAGCTAGGGAAATAAAGTAATTCCCTCATCCCACGCCTTCCTTACACGGCATACAACATTGACACCCGCCAACAACAGTTCACTAGGCAACAACAGGCAACTTTTTATTTTTTCAATTTTGACTTATTTAAACAACCCTTCTGAGAAGCACCTCAATGAATGCCATGGCTCGAATACATCGAGGTGTGACTGGTACCTGGCAAACAGGTTTGCGACATTTCCTTAAACGTGTCCTTCACTTTGCCAATGTGCTAAATATATTGCACATATAAAAATAAATCTTACTAAATTTTTCAAAATATTTCTGAATGTTGTTTGCAGCGTTGGGCTAACCTAGAAGTAAATGTTGGCCCAATGTTATGTGACGTATGCTGGGCCAACATTGGGTGGATGCATTGAGCCAACGTTAGGTGGATGCGTTGGCCCACCATGTTGCAGAATGACGTTGGGCCAACATAGACAGCCAACGTTGGGACAACGTTACAACACACCTTGGGCCAATGTTGGGCCAATGTAGTATTGTTATCTAATGAGTAAGTGAGTGAGTGAGTGGGTGGGTGAGTGGGTGAGTATGTGGATGGATGGAATGGATGGATGGAAGGGTGTAGGGACGGAGAGTCGTATGGAGTTAGGGAATAAGGGCTGGCGGGCGGGAAGGCGGAATGGATGGATGGATGGATGGATGGATGGATGGACGGACGGACGGACGGACGGAAGGATGGACAGATGGGTTGGTGGGTGGGTGGTTAGTGGATGGGAGGTGGATGAGTGGGTGGAGGGATGGTGCGGTTGAGTGGGGTGGGTGGAGATGTGAGGGATGGCGTGTGCGTGCTTGCGTGTGTGCACATGTTATGATAAGAATAAGAAACCACGAGGCTGTTACATCAGCATGTTAATGCTATTTAATGTTATGGTTATTATCATCATTATCATTAACATTAATTTTCATCATTATTGCTTCATGATCGTCGTCCTCATTTAAAAATGTGCTATATTGTATTCGCAGCCAGTGCTGCCTCGTGCCTTTGTGCTCTGTTTTTTTATGCATTAAAGGAAATGATCAGGGAACTATGGTACAGAGGACGGGAGAATTTCAGCACACGCACAAAGACACACACAAGAACACACACCTGACCGCACGATTCACAAACAGACATATACTGCATGCGCACCAGGACACGGAATATATACAGCACACTCCAGGACAGAAATAGATATATATACACACACGCCCATAGAGGACCACACATATGACCCAAGCACGCGCGCACAGGGCAGTCACATCACGTGCATGAATAAATTAACAAGCCACACCCAGACACGCAAACGCGAAGTGGTAGTCTCGGTAGTAAAATGATACCACCTCCCTCAACTGGATTTCCATTTAGACAAATGAGCCCCCGCCTCCTCAACTGGATTTCCATTTAGACAAATGAGCCCCCACCACCCTCTCAATCCCTGGGGCATAGGTTGCTAGGGCCACCACGGATCGCCGAATGGCTGCCAGGGAGGTAGGATCATCCTGACACTACTACTACCAGGGGCTTAATGACCATTTAGAGACAAGCCTCCACAGTGATATACACCACTGATCGCCATCTACCACAGGGCCGGCCTCTCTATCTCTCTATTCTGTGTAGGCTCAGACAAACACGAAGTCTCTGCTAGAGTCGCATCGGGCACCACCTTGTGATCAACCCCACACACATCTTAACATGTCTGAACGCTCATTTAGAGACAGGCATCCACAGGGATATACTCCACCCACAGGTACTGATCGCCAGCACCACACACAATAGGGTCTGAACGCCCATTTAGAGACAGGCATCCACAGGGATATACACCACCTACAGGTACTGATCATCACACATCATAGGGTCTGAACGCTCATTTAGAGGCAGGCATCCACAGGGTTACACACCACCCACGGTACTGAAAGCCACACATAATAGGGTCTGAACACCCATTTAGAGACAGGCATCCACAGGGATATACACCACCCACAGGTACTGATCACCAGCACCATACATAATAGGGTCTGAACGCCTAGACAGGCATCCACAGGGATATACACCACCAACAGGTACTGATCGCCACACATAATAGGGTCTGAACGCCCATTTAGAGACAGGCATCCACAGGGATATACACCATGAGTACTGTTGCACAGCTTTGTGCTATTGCAAAGCAATTCAGCCGTAGAGGCTACTCTAAGGCCAAGAAAGCCGACCTGCTCCAGATGATTGGACAGGTCCGTGCCGAGGAGGGGCAAAAGCGCCCATCCACAGGGATAATGCGTACTGTTGCACAGCTTCGTGCTATTACAAAGCAATTCGGCCTTAGAGGCTACTCTAAGGCCAAGAAAGCCGACCTGCTCCAGATGATTGGACAGGTCCGTGCCAAGGAGAGGCAGAAGTGACTCTCCCGAGCAATGCAGTCGGGAAGGTTTCCAGCGCTTACCAAAGATGATCCTTGGAATCCCCACAAGAAAGCGCAGCGGATCCTTGAGCGTCGTCAGTTGGATGAGAAGGTGACTGCTAGCTTGCGAGCCAAAACTGTAGCGAGGTAGATGGTGGACCATCCACTGGACGCTTACCTCCCCTATGCAGGATCGCTAAGCGACTGATGAAGGGGCGGAGGACTGAACCCTTAGCCTGGGGCATGAGGCGAGAAGGCGAACACATTCTCGACCAGCGTCTCGGCGAAAGGGAGACAGAGGACAAAGGACGCCGGTCAGTATGCTGGACATTCTTCAGCGGTCTAGAAGGAGACCTCACAGGCCAGATCATGCAAAAGATCTGGCAGACTGTCCAGAACGCCGTCTACCTCTGCTACACCCATACTTATGGCATCCGTCACATCGAAGACGGTAGGGTGATGCTCTTCCACAAGAATGCTCCAGGGAGCCCGTGGCTGAACACTATAGGAGCAGCTCAGGACTGGGTGGCAGCAAGAGAGCAAGCCCGCCTCGACACAGACAATATCGATCGACCCACCACCAAGTTGGCTTTCGTTCGATCAATCAACGTTGAGGTCAGGGCTGTCATCGACCGCCAACCTCTACTTGGGACAGGCCCCCCCCCCCCACCCTCCCAGACTGGCTACGACAGAAGAAGAGTGTGACTGCCCTCGACACCTACAGGGACAACATGTGTCTCTGGAGATGTCTAGCAGTACACCGAGGAGCGAGAGCTGATTGAAGTACAGCTCCTGCACAAGACCTTGCCACACAGTTCTACGGCAAGACAGTAGCTGATGTTCGCAAGACGTCGCTGGATCAGCTGGACAAGGTAGACTTCTTCGCCAAGATCGCAATTCGCGTGTATGAAGCAACTGAAGAGGGCATCGGGCGCATGATCAGGCAAGCAGCTCACTACCGTGACACAATGACCATCGGAGTGTGGGACCACCACGCCTTCTACATCAAGAACATCTCCAAGCTGGCACATACACTAGTCTGCAGTCACTGTCAGCAGATGCTTACACAGGCATGCAGGCTTCAACGCCATGCTGATCACAGTACAGGCGGCAAAACAAAAATCGTTTGTCCTGGCGAGAAGGTTGAGGCGCCACAATCTGAGTATGAGAAAGCCTTCTATCCACCCCAACCATCCAGTTCAGCAGCTACTCATTGGATCGAGTATGAGTCGACAAACAGAGGCGTACACATACACTATGTAGAGTGTGGGCATGGTGGCGAGCGTTGGATCGAGGGCGCTCCCATAGATGGTTATGATCCGACCACCAACAGCGGTTACCGGTTCCATGGCTGTCACTGGCATGGGTGTCCACAACACCAGCGAGGTGAGGATGCTGAACAAAGATACCGCAAGACAGTCCTGAGAGAGGAGAAGCTGAGCGCCTCTGGATGCATGCTTGTGGTACAGTGGGAGTGCTGTATAAGACGCTGCCCAAGCGTCCATAAACATGTTCGGACTGTCCCATACCCACACTTCATAGTTTATGACTTCGAAGCACTCCTAGATGGTATCAAGACTCATTCTACGGAGACTCTCACGATCGAGAGTACTCACACACCTATTTCTGTGTCAGTTGGCTGCTCTTTAGAGGGCACCACGAGTGATTCCACTCACCTCTGCAATGCTGACCCCAAAGAACTGATCAGAGAGTTCATGCTAGAGATCCAACGGCGAGCATCTCCAATCTGGACAAGGGTTAGGGCACAGTACATACTAACAGACCTGGAAAAGCCCCCAAAGCGACAGCAGCGACTGATCAACGAGTGGTGTGACCAAGTGCCTGTACTGGGGTTCAACTCTGGGTGGTATGACCTGAACATCATCAAGAAGTACTTTGTCGATTAGCTGACTGACAATACAAGTACAGTGAAAGTCGCCAAGAAGGCTAGGCAGACCATGTTCCTCATAACACCTGAGCTACGATTTCTCGAAGTGCTGAACTACCTTGGCCCAAGAGTCTCGTACGAGGTATGAGTCAAAGCTTACGGGTGTACACAGCAGAAGAGCTCGCTCCCATATGAATGGTTTGACACACATGAAAAGTTCAACTATCAAGGGTTTCCTGACTACTCAGCATGGACATCTAAGCTCAAGGGTGGCTACCTCTTGACGTGAACAGAGTGGGAGCAGTGTAAACAGACATTCAGCGAGCATGGAATGCGGACATTCGCCAACTGGCTGTGATACTACAACAACCTGGACGTCAGTCCATTCATCGAAGCCCTAGAGCGGATGTGGGAGTTCTACACAGAACGAGAAATAGACATCCTCAAAGATGCGGTGTCTCTCCCAGGTGTGTCACTGCAGTACCTCCTACGTGGAACCGCTCAGCACATGCCAGATGTTAGCCTCTATTCACTGGAAAAGGAATCCTACGAGATACTGAAGTGTGCTGTTGCTGGCGGTCCCACCATCGTGTTCACCAGATACCATGAGGCCAGTGTGACTCGATTCCGCCAGAATGAGTGTGTCTACCAATGTCTACTCGGCTATGGCACAAATGCTCTGTACCTGTCAACGATGGCCAAAGAGATGCCATGTGGTAAGGAGAAAGTGCGCCATTGGTCCAGTGCCAGTGGGGTAGCTAGTTTTAAGGAGGCTCTCCTAGCAGACAGCTGGTTTGGGTTTGGTGGATATAGAGGTCCCCACGGCTCTGTGGGCAAAGTTCGAGGAAATTCCTCCTCTCCCCTATAACCGCGAGATCCCGGTAGAGGCAATCTCACCTGAGATGTTGGGATATCTAGGATGAACAGGGAGGAAGTGGCCCACCACCCAGAAGCTGGTCGGTTCCCTCTCTGGCAAGAAGCACCTGCTGTATGCCCCGACACTCAAGTGGTATATAGCCCATGGCCTGGAGATGACTGCTGTATACCACACCATAGACTATGAGGTCAAGCGCCCATTCGAGTGGTTCATGGAGAATGTTATGGAGGCCCGCCGCTCGGGAGATGTAGATAAGAGCAAAGTACTCTTGGCGGATCTCTTCAAACTCCTCAGCAACAGTGCCTATGGGAAGCTCATCAAGGCCCTAGAACGTCATAGCAACACCAGCTTCATGAAGGATGAACGTGTGGTAGACAAGGCCTTGCGTAGTGCATGGTTCGAAGATCGCGAGGAGATCGGTGAGTCATATGAGCTCCAGAGTCGTAAGCCGAGAATCATAATTCGATGGCCCTTCCAGGTGGGGATAGCCGTTTATGAGCTCGCGAAGCTGTGAATGCCCGAGTTCTACTATGACTTCCTCAATCGCTACATAGCACATGACAGCTTTGAGTGCCTGCAGATGGCCACTGACTCCACGTATATCGCTATAGCAAGCTCCAACCTCGATGACGTCATTCGCCCTGAGATGCGAGCAGAGTACAAGGCTCATAAGCGGGACTGGCTAGCTTGGGACAAATGGTCTGGATGGACACCGGGATTGTTCAAACTCCAGTTCGAATGCTCTTGTGGCATCGCTCTCTGCTCCAAATGCTACTATGTGGAGAGCGTAGCTGCAAGTAAGTGCTCAGCTAAGGGAATCTCAAAGCGGCAGAATGAGGTCTCTTGGAAGAGGTTCTACAGCGCACTACATGGCTGGGTGGACAGAGCTAAAAACCGAGGCCTACGCATGCGCAACCAGGGCATGGTGACATATGCGCAGGAAAAACTTGGTCTCTCCGCTTACTATGATAAGTGCCATGTGCTGCCAGATGGGGTCCATACCAACCCCATCGAGTATCATGTTAGCACCCTAGGGGGTGGTAGCTGTGTATCTTCAGGGACGAGCTGAAGCTCTTCTATGACAAATGGTCGCCTAGGCACTCCGTGCTGGCATGCCAGGTGGTACAGTGTAGGCCGCCGCTCCGCCTCCACATACCTGTCAAGCCTGTGAACATCTATCGACCAGTTAGGATCTGTTGATGCCGTCGACCGCCTTCCAGCTCACCAGGCTCATACAGGTACCGAACCAGAGCATCGGATGGTAGGCACTCCTCTCCCTTGTTCGCTCCTCTAGAGCTGTGACCAGCAGAGTGTCGGATAGCCTCTACCGGCTTCTTCCCGATTAGCCTAGTAACCTCAGCATTGGATCTCTCCACCACAGCAGGCAGCCCTCTCACCCATACTCTAGAACGTTCACTCGGCGCGGCCATTTCCTGGGCGTATTGGTGTGGGAACAGTCTCTCTGCCAGTGTCCAATTCCACCGCTTAACGATAGCCTGGGCATGGTGATGCCCTACATCGCCTCGGCTAACTGCCACACTGTGTTTCTGCACGAGGGCTGCAGTCTCCCCTCTGAACTCCTTATCCTCATCTACCTGCAACACGTCCGGCCACTGGAGCGGATTTTCTGAAGCCTCGTAGACACCCTGGAATGCCTGGGCCACCTGGCCAGCTGACTTGTCAGTGAACGGTACTGCCGCCTTGTACCTGCTGGCAACATCGACGATGGTGAGGGCATACTTGTCGGTCTTACGACCAACCGAGCCATGTGGAGAGAATAGAACATCTGCCTGGTGAACTCTGTTCGGGACAGTTTCCTCGAAATGGGCATGCCTTATGTGCCGTGGACGAGGTCTGTATATCTGCCACATCGCCTGGCTGCTGAGCCACTGGCTAACTGTCTCCAATGTGAAGTTGTGGCCCTTGCGATGGGCATCCTCGAGTAGTTGAGGGGGCTCACGGTAATATCCACCAGGCTGATAGTAGAGTTCCTCAAGAAAGACGGTTGATAAACTCCCGGATTTCATCACTGACATCCACTCCCGTCCTGTCACACATGGCCTGGGTGAACTCTAAACAGATGACCAGATGGCCGTCATTCATTTGACCATCACTGAAGACCTCCTCAAACACCTCCATATACTGGCATCTAATCTCTGCTGGATCCTCATTGAACAGTAGTTTATCGACCAACCCTCGGAAGTTAAGGGACTTGACCAGGTCGTACAGAGACACCATCCTTATATAGTATGGCTTAAATGTTCGGCGGCCCAGATGGCCGTGAGCGCTATGGCAACGTATGGTAGCCAAGGGCCTGCAAGTCCGAAGAACGTATCTACTCCTGAGGCAATGGCTGGTATGGCTTCAGAAATCTTCTCCGCCCCATGGAGAGCATTGTTGACGATCTTGCGGACCGTCTCGCCAGCCTTCATTGTGAACAGAGCGATCAGAGCCCCAACTGCTACCAGTGGACCGACAGAACCTTTTGCGTAAGTGCGATAGATTCCTTTCGCTCTGTGTACTAGCTTGCGGGATTCAGGTGTGGTCTCTGCTACATCATCATACTCACC
This sequence comes from Chaetoderma sp. LZ-2023a, assembly GCA_034401795.1. Taxonomy (NCBI): domain Eukaryota; kingdom Metazoa; phylum Mollusca; class Caudofoveata; order Chaetodermatida; family Chaetodermatidae; genus Chaetoderma; species Chaetoderma sp. LZ-2023a. The sequence goes on along the minus strand of CM067374.1, from coordinate 50,913,742 downwards.
CGCAGTCTCCGCTACATCATAGTCGTCTGCATCAAAATCATCTTCCTCATCATAGTCCTCCGCATAGTCCTCCTCATCATCTATATCCTCGACTGGATCTTCATAAGCCTCTGGGGATCCGTCACTGGGGGACAGCTATATAGTAGCTTTAAACTGTAGTCTATAGCATGGCCTCCGCAATCTTGAATGTGGGTGTGTTTGCCTTAGCGAACTGGGGACTCAGCTTTGCCGACAAGAAGGCGGCAGATGTCGAGCATGAGCGTCATAACCAGGTGATGGAGAAGCTGTCTAAGTAGAAGTTTGAGTACAGCAAAGCACTCGAGCATATGCACCAGAGGGAGGCACATCGACGACAACTCCGAGCTCAAGCCAACCAGAGACTCAACGAGGCAGATGAAAGTCTCGATGAGTCCTACGAGGCGGTAAAGATATTTGCGCCAATGCTCAACTATGAAGCATCGACAGGTCAGAAGACAGCAGAGCTTATAGTAGTGGTGGCAGCTGCAGCGGTGACGACAGGAGTCATGCGCTACACATGCCAAGCTGAACACCTGATGTGTTCGACATGCATACCTTAGCTTAGCCAAAGTAAAGTACCGTTACACCTAATGAGCAAGTCCCAGCTATGAGTGTTCCGATGTTGAAGCTGAGCTGGTTGCCCTGATTAGGTGGGATGTCCCTGCCCCTGAGGAGGTCGTCGCTTCCACTGGTTAGGCACAGAAGTGCATATGACTTAGTTTTCTGTCTGTAGAGTTGACAATCAGCCAGCTCACGTACCTCACCAAGAACATTGGTCCCAGGAACCACAAGCTTGAAGTCGTGTAGCTCATCCACCTGCTGGATGGCTCCTCCCTTCTGAACCAGGACCGCAGCAGTGACACAGTCTGATACACCACAATGCAATATCAGCTCTACCCATTGGTTAGCTGTGGCTTGGACCTGCTGGTGTTCTTGCTCCACATGCACGATCTGCTGTTTGGAACCGTTTGCTTCAGCTCCTGGTCATTCTCGTCATGCCAGACACTCGACCTACCTCCTGTGGCCCAAACCAACAGTCCTGTTATTCTAGCTTTCCAAAGGGCGAGGGTCGACCGCAAAGATCTAATAACGGTTGGGAAGTGGGCTGCCATATTTAGCCTCCATAGCAAGGAAGAGTGAGATATGCTGGAGCAAATAACTCCTTCAGGGAGGAGGTCAGTGCCGTTGTAGTGGAGAGCCATGACACAGGTCATGCAGAAGGTACTCAGGAGGGGTTCACTGTTGGCTGCAAGGAGGCTGTTGAGCACATCTTCAACGAAGAAGGGTGCAGGAGATTGGCCAGTGATCTGGCAGCATTTCTGAAATTCCCAGATAACTACCAGGACAACCTCATCAAATCCGCTCGCAAATCAGATGCTCGTCACGCATGGACAAAGTCGATCTTCCGTGAGGAGTTCCAGAGGAAGAGAGCCCTAGACTCTAACCCGCAGTGGGTAGAGTTTAAGTGACAGGCTTCTTACGAAACTGACCAAGTTCCTCAAGCTTCTGACGAAGTTCCTCCAGCGTCTGACGAAGGTCCTCAAGCATCTGACGAAGTAGCAGAGACTGCGGACGAAGTTCCACAGCCTTCTGATGAATAAATACAAAGTTGCGGCAGCTGTGACAGTCTGTCAGCGATGATGCGTATAGCAGGCTAGTTTCCTGGCTGGATTCAGCTTGTAGGTGAAGGTCTGCACCTTTTCCAGAGATGGATTGAAGTGTGACAGCTCACCTGTCACTTTGTTGCTGAAGATGAAGCGGTACAGCTCAGCTGCCCTCTATACACCTGCGATAAAGTCCCCTTTGGTCTCCTTGAAGGTTAGGCTGTCGTATATGGTCTCGGGCAGGGCACGTCCACACTTGGAGCTGAAGAATAGCAACCGGTCATTGTGGCCGATGTCTGGTGAGATCTTGCGGGTGTACTTCTGAAAGAGGATGAAGACAGTTATCTTTGTGTGCCAGATGCGCCTGGTGATGTTGCTGAGGTAGGTTACTGTCTTCTGGTCCATTGCAGGGTCATCGATAACTAGAACAAGTGGTTCTGTCAGTCGGGCTGCCAGCAGCTTCTCCATCAGTGCTTGCAGGTTCTGTGTCTTGGTGATTGGGCTATTGTACCATTGACTATTACTGTCAACTGCCTCAGCGGCAGAGTCAGGCACCAGAAGGATGTATTGAGAGTGTAAATGTTCGGCCAGGAGAGCCCGCCGCAAGATGTTTTTCCCGCGTCCTTGATGGGGCAATGATCAGCACCACCTGGCCAGCATCGGCCGGCCTACTGTCGAATGGTACAGACATGTGTGCGGAGGATGGTTAGCACTTGGTTGGCGGTAGCCTTGTCTATATCTGGGCTACTAAACGGAAGTATTTCCTGCACCAGCTCTTTCGCCTGCAGAGCGTGGAATCCTGCCACTCCAACAGATATGAAGGATATGATGGAGGTGTCAAACATGAAATCCCAGCAGCAGCTGAGAAGATAGCGTAGAGGGCCTGTGTCAGCACCCACAGTGTCTAGTACATCCAGTATCTGTATGATACATGCACGGGAAGCCATGACTATCCTGTGGTCTTAAACGGCAAACCAAAGAACCCTGACTTCTTCACCTCTGGTAGCCGGAGGCTGGCGGTAGCACCTGTTTGGCCGTCGACGGTGATATGGCTCAGGCCGAGGGTGCCTATCTTGAGATTATCTCCATCCTGTCAGAATGAGCTCCGTGGTTTCAGGAGATCCTTACCCAGGTCCTGTGCATAGGACTCAGCTATAACCTTGATGGCTCCAGCCCCATCGCCCTCTCTTTGATGCCCATCCCCTTGTATACAGTCTTGGCATTGTTAATAGCCAATTGTCCTACCGTATCAGTGTTCCCGATGAGATCTCAGGCTGGGATGGTACCTCGGATCTCCCGTGGGTCTCCCTTCTCAGCGAAGTCTAGAGTGTGCTCTGAACCGAGGTGTGCCTCATTCAAGTGAGCAAGATCGCCTTGCTCATTGCTTTCTAGGTCTGTGAGTGACAGAGTCATGGTCATATATATAAATATATATATATATATATATATATATATATATATATATATATATATATATATATATACAGACGGCTTAAACCTACTAGTCATACCCCCAGTAAAATAGTTGGACATAGGAGGACCACGCAGTCGGCCAAGGGAATAGGTAGCAGTGCTCAGGGTACTGACCCTCTCTGCAGGGGCATGCCCTGTGGGCATTCCACCATTCCCGGGCATTGGCGATCCTCAGTCCATGTGCTCGACTATGGGCTACACACCACCCTCCAGCACGCCATGCCTCATATGCTGCAGGGGTCTCATGATCCATCTCTCACTATTCAGTGGGGTTAAACGTAGGCGACGATGATCTCATTGCTAGCCTTAGAACCGCGGCCTTCATTAGTGTAACACGTTCACCCATGATCTTGGTGGCAACAGTGTAGGAGGCACCACTGAGGGCGATCTTTGGGATGGGGAGAGTTTTTCCGAGACAGTTCCTAGCCACCCCACTCACCACTGTAGCGAGGACAGCCACAGTGGTGGCAGAAAAACCTCATTTCCCCCTGTCATCTTCACCACGGCCACATTCGCCACCACATTACTGGCGCATGGACTGCCAGAGGTATTGCTTTGGTCAGTAACTTCTGTGTCTTGGTTCGCAGCAGGTTATCCACCTTCTGAAGACTCGCCTGGCTCTCGGGCGGTTGCTTCACGATCTGTACCGTTTACGACATTGTTTAAGCACTGAGTATACAATGTGGTTAAACGTCTGCATCCCCTGTCGAGAGAGCTAATAAGATCTTCCCAGTCTGCATCTGCCAGGTGGCCAGGTTGGTACTCAGGAATATTCAGCTATTATATATTATTGAGACATCTTAAACATGTCCGGGCTCTTGTACTGAGCTGACAGAGGAGCTGACAGCTGTGAAGCTCTATCTAGGATTTGGCAAGGGACAGATCTGCTTCCTCGAATACCTTATCATGGGCGGGGGTATCGTCGAGCAGCTCCTGCGAGCTAAAGGTTTCTACAATGATCGGTAGTATCTGTCAGATGTGTTCCAGCAGTTGCAGACTGCCATGACCTCACCAGACTCAGAGCTGAACAAGGCTCTGCGATACTACAAGCTGGAAAAGGATATGCTGCTGAACCACCCAATCCTTGGATGTGCATGTTGGCAGCGGGCATTGGGCTGTAGGGCATACCAAGCTGGTTCCGTGTCTCACCGTGGTCCCCACTGCTACTGTAGAGAGTCAGTATAGTCTTATAGCTGATTTGCTAGTGGTGGAGTAGGCTGATCCCGAGCGCCACAATAGCTAGGCCTGACACCACACATAAAGCTACCATGGGAAGTGGTGTCGTGTCAACTGGCTGCAGTGTCGGGGCGCCTGGACCTGCCATGTCGACTGCCTGCACTGTCAGGGTCGGAACGACTGTATGGCTCGTACTATGCATAGGTGCGTTGATGACATTGTTGAAGCCGAAGTGGACACTGAGAGAACTCCCCTTGACCATCAAGTTGTTATAGCCCCTGACTTGGAGGTCCTCGATGTTCACGATCATGTTGCTCGGAATCAACTGTAGGTGTGGCGAAATAGCAAAGTCAAGTTTGCGACGGGCCTTCTGCAACCCATGCTGGAATTTAGCAATATGACTACTGGGGTCTGCCACGATGATCATTTCCTCAACGAGACTGATGAACATGGCCTGGACCTCTACTCCGCTGACACCATCTATGGAATGCTGCAGCTGGGTCTGTGCCATAAGGAGGTAGTAGCACAGTGCTTCCAGGGACTGGTTGATCCGAATGATCCCTGCTGGTGTGAGGCCTGAGGTGGTGTGTGGGACAAAGTACTTCCACACATCTGGATAGTCCTGCCGCAAGCCAGTGATGTGCATATTTTGCACAAGTGCTCCAGGGTCAGAGTCTGGATTGAACGAGAATGTCGCTGTCTTCCGACGGCCTACTCGTTGTGGGGTTTGATAGGGGAATACTGAGTAGTCATGTCTCGGGTCACCGTACATAACCCCTAGACTGCTGTTGTCACTACCATGCCATCCATAGTCTGGGTGAGCGCTGAACTCTCCCTGTAGTCTGCTGGCCGCTAAGACGCTATGACTGTTGAGCTGTGGGTCGAAGGCGTTTGTGTCAGGGAGGCTTACACCCAGCTCATGGAGCATTCGTCACACCGTGAAGTATACATGGAATCTGAGACAGCTGGTGATGAGCACAGCTTCAGGAGTACCAGAATAGAAGTGAAGCAGGGTGGAACTTACTCCACATCCTGCCATGGCACACCACACGACAAATTTCAGCTGCTGATTCCAGTATGATAGGCTTGGAGCAGCCATCCAAGTATGAGCTTGCTTTGTATCCTTGATGGTCATGGGGCGGTTAGTCAGCCATCATGGGTTGACGAAGAAGCTGGTTCGGGACCGTCCATCCACTGTGATGGAGAATGGTGTTAGCTCTGGTATATCATCCAGTAGACCTCTCAAGCCAGTCAAGGGTGTACCCAGGAGGGGCGGTTGGCTCCGGATGACTTTCGTGAGGTTCAGTTGGAAGGCCATCTATACTGGTGTTCTTAAAGCTATCGTACAGGCAGCACACTATTTGTAGTCATCTCGACTCCAGACACCAGCGAGGCGACCTCGCCATAACATCTCGTTTTGTAACTCCTCCATATTGTAGATATTGGATTGTCTTGTGGGAAGTCATGACCCCGCTAGATGTCTTATATCTTCGAGTAAGTCCTAAGAGAAATTTATGATTTGAAAATACCAGGTGAGCTAATGGACCGGTTGACTTTTATACTTTCAATATTTAGTCTATTATTATTACATCAGCTAGTTGACATCAGCTGATGGCGTTAAGTTTCTAAATAGACGGTGTGTGAATGTAGCACACTCAGGATTGTTGGATAAAATTTTATTATCAAATTGAAATAGGCGAATTGATTGGAATGATTCCCAAGGTTCTGAGTTGATGTGTATCTGGAAATAGTTTAGATGAAAGTTGTTGCTGATCAGTGATGATATTCAGCAGTTGGTTGGATCGATAGCTTGGAAAATAATCGAGGTATATAAGAATCACTGGAATTGGACATGACAAAGGGACTTAGTTGATGACATAGGCATTCTAGATTCTCACATGAGAATGGAACATCAGCTAGCAATGAGATCATACAGCTCATATGCCTATTAACTCAGGCTTATCCATCGATAGGCAATGGACAGGACATGGACATTGTAGCGTCCTGTAGGAATTAATAACATGTATCGAAATTTGTATATCAACTATATGTCACTCATACAATGGCATGCAACAACAACACATCCCGTAATGTTGTTAGTTAGCTGACAGATCGCATCAAATCAGAACCAGCTACCACCGCTTTGTCTATGTGAGGCATCATCTCCATAGAAGAGTAGCACAGAGTTTGATTGGTCAGAATGACGTCACGATCAATGAGCGTCGATCAAACTCTGTAGCAGAGAATTAAACAGAATAGGTTTCGAAGTTGAAATCGAAATATAGGGACCATTGATTGGTCAGAACGGCCAACGTTTATTAGGTAGAAACTTCTAGGAAGAGATAAGCAGAAGTTGATTGGTGGACTGATGGTCCGGGCCAATCAAGCTGTGCTTATAGCATACCTAGAATAGTCATTTAACGGATTCAGGAAGAATCTAATTATTATGATATTTTTAGAACTTTTCTAGGGTGCCAAGATAAATTGTATATAAGTCAGAATTTCAAACTTATAAATTATTCAATTCACCACCATGAATCCTAAACATCACGCTGACGTTCAGCACTGTGAGCTATTGCTTAGCATAGCGAAGCTCTGTCGTATTTAAGTTAGAATAGATTGTTAGTTTAGTACATTGATTGTACCAAGTTTGATTTATGAGCTATTTTGCTCCTTGCTTTAAACCTTGTATATTTGTAAAATAAAAAGTTTAACTTACATATATGTAAGTTGGGTGTTAATCAAATTTGTTAGATTAGGAACCTAGTCTTGAGCTGCCTTACTCCTGCTCCGTTACCGATAGCTGTTATTGCAGCAACATTATCTGGTTACCGATAACGAAGTGGGATTCACTACCGAAGAAGAAGATGTTGTCATTGAACCCCGAAGATCACAAAATCTTCATTGGCGAGCCTGCCAGGATTTGACTAGGTTCAGTATCATCGTGTAGATTTGTAAATTCGTTCGTATATTGTTATTCACCCAGGAATGCGGATCAGTGACTATGTAAGTACATTTTAAAAAATATGAGTACTCCGCCAGTAAGGCCCATAATTTCAGTATTGAATGACATTAATGATCATGTACATAACTTTATAGATCTCGTAAAAATTTCAGAGCATCCAAGTGTAGTACAGCATCGTGAGTATCACGAAAATACTATTGTGAAAATTGTGACTGACATTCGTTGTGAAGAGCAACCAAGACTAAAACGTGTGGTAGTACAATTGTACTACCAGTAATTCGGAACTTTGTTTGTCATAATTATTACATTTTGATAGCGTGATTAAGATGGCAAGTCGTCGTACATTAGATCCTACTCTGCCTGCACCGGAACCGAGACGAGAATCTCCGACTCCAACCGGTCCCCAACATGAGCTCCGACAGTAAACTGTCGAGGCGATGCAAACGTTGGGTACTTCTATGGCCCACATCATTACATGAGAGGAGGACTGACGAGAGCAAAATCGGGTGTACTGACAGGAGATGAGAGAACTAACCCAGAGGATTAAGCCGTGTGATTGGCTTCAGCCTGAAGAAGTGCGGCAATTCCTAGATGAGACGAGGAGAGTATGGCAGGCGACCGAGGGTAACCTGGATGGCACGCCCGTGTACATTATCACAAGGGCAGTGCATGGACAGTTATCTAAGGCGGTCGACGAATATGTACTTGGGAAGATACGGAACGACGTCACCTACGAGGAACTCAGAGCGTTCATTACGCTAAATTTTGTGTCAGCGAACGAGAATGAAAGAGTGAAATACGATCTTGAAGCCGTGAGACAGCGACGAAACGAAACCATTATATCTTTCAACCGAAGGTACAAGGAGCTGTCTACTCGGGCCTATACTACTCAGAACCCAGACAGCCAACGGGTAATATTGTCATCATATATCCGAGCCCTAAAGGATCAGGGTATGGGACGAAGGATAGTGAGGAAGAAAATCAAGACTCTGGCGGCGGCAATGGAGATGACGGAGGATGAGGAGGGGTGTAATGACCTTCTTCAAGCCATGAATATTTCACCCCGTTGGGATCAGGAGATGGAAGTTGATGTAATTGACCACGAAGAGGGAAAAGGAATTTGGGAAGTGATTAGCAGCATGAAAAGACAGATCTCACAGCAAACCTGGTTGATTGAGAAGTTATGTGGAGTAATAGAGAGTTTGCAGAATGAAACCACAGTTCGACCCTCAGTGCGACGAACACCACCTAAGCCACGGCAGCAGCAGAAGGCAAAGATAACACCGAGAGTGGTCACCAAGAAACGGCAGGTTACCTGCTTCAACTGTGGCCGAACAGGTCACTACAAACGTGATTGCCCACAAGCGGTGCAGCCTGCATGAGCAGCATCTCGTCCGTCACATATGCAGAGGGCACAACAGCCGGCGATGAAGTGTTTTAACTGTGGAAAAGGAGGACATTTCGCACAGGATTGTGTCATGGCGTCAACCACACCTTTTCCACAGAGACGTCAGGTAACATGTTTTCATTGTAATAGGATTGGTCACTACCAAAGTGATTGTCCCTTAAACCAACAGGTACCACCGCAGCAGTGTGCCATGAAGCGACCGAGACGACCAGACAACAACGGTTTTCGAGAGGAGTCGCCAATGCAAATCGATGAAGTGGATCGTCATAGCCAATATGACGATCATAATTCTTACGGCTCCGGACGTGAACCAACATCATGTGCTTATTCGAGGAACACTCGATGCAATTTAGCCAACCGTATGAACCGCGATAAAGAGCATGAGGCCCACGACAGGTTCGTGCTGACCGATGAAGGCACGGATGAGTATGGCCATTATTCTCACGGTATCGGAGGAGACTCATCCGACCGGAGGAGATCATATGCCGAAGCCATGAGTGGACGACGAAGCCCGTTAAACGAGTTTGGAGGGAACCAGTGACGACTGAACTGTTCCTTATCCGGCTCGAAATGGAAACGAGCAGTCGAATGGATAGGGGTGAGTACGTTGATGCTTTAGTTGATACTGGTGCAAGTACTTCCCCTGTCAGGAAGGATATATGGAAGAGCATCTTGAATGCTCGTCCATTGAAAAGGGCTAAAACTTTGTTAGCCATTAATGGTTCACAGATAAATGTTTTGGGGGAGACACAAATTAAATTCAAGAATGCCCAGCCTATTCCCAGTATGATTGTGGGGAGCATGAGGCATGAATGTTTAATCGGTGCAGATGCTTTGTATATGGGAAATGCAAAGATTGACTACAAGACCAAAGAAGTAGTATGGTTTGGTCAAGTATACCCATTTAGAATTCTGTATAGAAGTCAAAATGACTATGTGTATGCTAGTTGCAAAGAAACAACCGGATATGCAGTTATTGACAAAGTACTGAGTGACTTTGCCAATAATTTCGATACGGCTCGTCCAACTATGTTAGGACGTGTACCCAAGGTGAAATGTACTGTTCTGACAGGAGATTATCCTCCTATGAGACAGAAGGCCTATCGTTTACCGATGGCTAAGCAGTATTTGGTTAAGAACCAAGTTAAAGAGATGCTAGCCACGGGCGTCATAAAACCATCGTCATCACCCTGGGCGTCACCCATAACTCTGGTACCGAAAAAGGATGGTGACACCAGATTTTGTGTGGACTATAGAAAATTGAATTCTGTGTGCTGTAAGGATAGCTATCCATTACCAAACATATCCGATATATTTGATTCCATGAGAGGCGCAACGATATTTTCTACGATGGACTTGAAGTCCGGCTATTGGCAGATACCCATGGCCAGCCAAGACATCGAGAAAACAGCATTCGTTTGCAGTGAAGGTCTTTTTGAATGGATTCGGATGCCGTTTGGTTTTTGCAACTCAGGTGCTGTATTTCAGAGGGCAATGAATGACATTTTCCGAAATTATGTAAGAAAATATGTGCATGTTTTTGTCGACGATATAGTCGTATATTCACGAAATCCAGCGGACCATGCACATCATTTGTGCCTGGTCATGCGCAAGATTCAGGAATATAATTTACAATTGAAGAAAAAGAAATGTGACTTTGCCAGCAAGTCTGTTGACTTGTTAGGGTACCACATTTCTGCGCAAGGTGTAGCTCCACAGAGTCAAAAGGTCAAAGTCATACGAGAAATGTCACCACCCCGAGATGTGGGTGAAGTGCGTAGTTTTCTTGGAGCTACAGGTTACTCCCGATCTTGCATAAGAGGCTATGCCAAAATTGCCAAGCCTCTGATAGAGTTAACTAAGAAGTATAAGCGATTTGAGGGGGGTAAGCACGAACAGCAAGCGTTTGAGAAATTGAAGAACTTGCTGTGTAGTGAGACTGTACTCACATATCCAAATTTGAATGCCCCGTATAGGTTGTATACTGATGCGTCCAGTTATGCAATAGGTGCGATACTAGTGCAAGCTGATGATAAGGGTATAGAGCGTGTCATATAGTATGTTAGCTATACTCTTAAAGACAGGCAGTTGAATTGGCCCGTAATAGAAAAGGAAGCTTATGCTGTGATATATGCATTAAAGAAGCTTAGGCCTTATCTATTTGGTGCGCAGTTTACCATGTATAATGTCCACAAACCCCTAAAGAGCTTGTTTGTGGGAGAAGATAGGAACACGAAAGTGCAGCACTGGGCAGTACTGATTGCAGAATACATCCAAGGCTCGAAGAATATTCGAGGGGACATGTTGTCCAGGTTACGTCATCCGATAGAAGTCGCCACGTTGGACACTGGCGATTACGCCATACCTGAGGGAGATGAAGGTGCTTTACCTCACGTTCCTTTAGAGGTATATGACGTACCGTATGAGGAATTATTTGCCAAACAAACCAAGGAATACCCGGAGTTATTTAAGAATACACCGGAGGAGTACATGGTAAATAATGGCATATTGTATTCTTTAATTCCACCTTCAGCGTTGGACGCTGAGTACCCCAGAATCTTACTACCTACCCTGTTCCATGAGAGAGTGCTCCGGAAAGCTCATGAATGAGCTGGTCACCAAGGTCTGAAGAAGACCATCGGTATGGTAAGAGATTCTTTTGTCGGGACATCTTTGAGAAAAGATGTGGTATGTATGCTTGAAACGTGTACAATGTGCCAGGTCAACTGACCTGTCACTACTCGACCCAAGTATAGTGAGATGCCAATGGCCAGTTATCCAAGTCAGATAATTGGTATGGATTTGATCGGTCCACTATTAAAGTGGAGTAAAGGTAACAATTACATTATGACAGTAATCGATCACTGTTCTGCGTGGGCAGAAGCATATCCGATTGCAGCTAAGACATCTCAGAATGTTGAGAATAAATTCTTCAATGAGTATGTAGCTCGTCATGGTGTCCCTGAGATTCTGATTACAGATCAGGGTAAAGAATTTTGTTCAAATTCTTTGGAGCAGCGATTCAACGAACATGGTATTGATCATAGATGATCAAGTCCATATCATCCACAAACCAACAGACATACCGAGAGGTTCAATCGCACTCTTAAAGAACTGATCCAGAAAGGTGTGAACAACGAATCTCATGCCCAGGAGGACGAGTTGGGTGCAGCTTTAACAGCGTACCGCAGCACTCGTCACTCCATGACCGGATATACGCCATTCTATCTGATGTATGGTCGACGTGCAAGACTTCTGTTTGCTATTCCACTCGATGCTTCGCATGATCTTGGCGAGAGACTAACATATCTCAATAATGCTTTACTGCGTGCTCGAGGAGAAACGGGCAGGTCTCAAGAAGTACACCAAGAACAGATTAACAAGCGTGTAAACGCTGGTGAGTTTAAGGTTGGTGATTCAGTGGTTGTAAAAGCTGAGGAGAGGATGAAGTTTCCTTCTCGCAGTGATCCTGAATATGAGATCTTTAAGATCAATGGACCCCTGGCCCATGTCTGCCATTAAAGGTCTGGGAAGGTACGCATGCTTAACATATCCAAGTTACGTGTAGTCGACTCAGAGATGTGCTGGGACAAAGTAAGACCACGCCCTATTCGTAACCCTGCAAAAGGTATGAAAGCCAGCCATCATCCAAGAATTGTACCATTATCCGAGTCTGTACCTTTACCGGTACCCGACTCTGATTCAACACCTTGCAAAGTAGCTCGTAGAAAGCGACCAGCTTCTACTTGGGAGGCAAAGGTGCGTAAGGTGGGTAAGGAGGTTGACGTGGAAGTAGATCGACCTGGTACAAGTAATGATCCAAAGTATGAGTCACCGATGGATACATCAGAGACTCCTTGTACTGTAATGATGGACACCTTGGAGGATGTACCTGAGCCTGCCATCGAGCCAACACTTCCATCGCACCCCTACTATTTGCGCAAGCATAGTCACGCTCCTGAGTTCAGTTCAGACAGCAAGCATATTAGGATTGGTGCATTTGGCCGAGCTGTATACGATGACTTTGTCAGTCATATCGAAACCGTTATAAGGCGGCGTAGCATGAGATAATTTTAATCTCTGCTTAATTGTTGTAATAGTAGCAACGCACTTATTGAGTAACATTGTGAATTTTGGGTTTGCGTTTAAAAATTGAAGATGAATGTGTTTGGAATTTTCAAGTCAGTAGTAGTTTTCATACATGTAGCTTACGGAAGGGATAAGACTATATTGAGTAAGTTTATTGAAGTAGATGACTATGCAACCATGACCAGAATGTTGCACATCACCGCCTCCATTTTATCTGTCGTTAAAATGCAATTGTGGTTATACTACCCCTGGGTAATGATGTTATCTACCGCAAAGTGGGTACCTATAAATGGACGATTTTCGAAGGATTATCATAATTTTGCTGGAGGTGAGTGGGAATACGGACCATAGCAACAGTATGACATTATGTAAGTCTCTTGCCTTGGTCAAGTTGTCTGAGTCCAATGAAACATCTGGTAAATTATTTGCCCATAAGGAAATTGTGTTGCAAACATTTGGTGAACAGATAGAGGTACACTGTGGAGGACAATTGACGGACCGATGTGATGTATCTAATGGATTGTATGCGTTGATGTCGAGCGAATGTGATTATAGTGGGAAGGGCTGGCGATTCAAACCTATAAAGACTTACAGGAGGTCTTATAGTCGGATCAGTCTAGCGGTAGATGTCCCAAGACTTGATGTGGCCGGTGTGTTGAACTAATCCTTGATTGTGAACCATCTTAAGGTCGAAAAATGGGACCATTTACGGAAGACAAAATATGTGCCCTTAGTACCACTATCAGAAGTCGACCCAGCGATGGTCGATGGCATCAATGTACGATCTCTGTTTTCGTATTCGACGGCTTCTGTCGTCGTAATTCTCGTTGTGTTATTTATTTTATGTAAGTGTGGAATCCTGCACCGCATGTGGATGTGCTTTACATGAAAGCCATGTGCGGCAAGGATTCCAGAGACCAGGTCCACTCAGATCCGATGGCCACAGCTGCCTGCAGCACTGCGAATTCCATCGAGGACACCTATCGGGGAGTCGTCGCCTAACGATAACTCCGGGACTCAGATCGACCCCATGGCTGATGGCTGGGTGGATGTGGAAATAAATTCTATTCAAATGGAATGTGAGGACTTATAGTGTATCTTTTATGTTATGTAATTGACTCTTGTACTATTATAATACTAGTGGTGTACTATTATTGACTACTATAGTACTGTTTGTTTCATTCACTGTTTATTTAAATATTGATCTATGGTTAACTGATTATTGTTTTCTACTGTTTAGTGGTAGTTTATTTGAATTAATTGCTTAATGACATTGTCGTATTGAACGTACTTAATTTGATTCACTGTCTGATTCGTTTGTAAGTAGGATTACTGATTAACTGTTATACTTGTTTTATTTTAGGATTATATTTTGATCTTAACAGCCCTGGTATAGTGCGGTTTTGTTGTTGATGTTGTACAACGAGTTAGTAAACACTCTCTTAAGGCCTTAAGAGATGGTTAACTAACTTTGGTTGATGGGCATGTGTAGATATGGGATTGTCTTGTGGGAAGTCATGACCCCGCTAGGTGTCTTATATCTTCGAGTAAGTCCTAAGAGAAATTTATGATTTGAAAATACCAGGTGAGCTAATGGACTGGTTGACTTTTATACTTTCAGTATTCAGTCTATTATTATTACATCAGCTAGTTGACATTCAGTTTCTAAATAGATGGTGTGTGAATGTAGCACACGCAGGATTGTTGGATAAAGTTTTATCATCAAATTGAAATAGGTGAATTGATTAGAATGAGTCCCAAGGTTCTGAGTTGATGTGTATCTGGAAATAGTTTAGATGAAAGTTGTTGCTGTTCAGTCGGCACACACTTTTATGATATTCAGCAGTTGGTTGGATCGATAGTTTGGAAAATAATCAAGGTACAAGAATCACTGAAATCGGACGTGACAAAGGGACTCAGTTGATGACGTAGGCATTCTAGATTCTCACATGAGAATGGAACATCAGCTAGCAATGAGATCATACAGCTCATGTGCCTATTAACTCTAGCATCCTACAGGCTTATCCATCGATAGTCAATGGACAGGACATGGACATTGTAGCGTCCTGTAGGAATTAATAACATAATCGAAATTTGTTTATCAACTACATTCTGTAATGTTGTTAGTTAGCTGACAGATCACATCAAATCAGAACCAGCTACCACCGCTTTGTCTATGTGAGGCATCATCTCCATAGAGGAGTAGCACAGAGTTTGATTGGTCAGAATGACGTCACGATCAATGAGCGTCGATCAAACTCTGTAGCAGAGAATTAAACAGAATAGGTTTCAAAGTTGAAATCGAAATATAGGGATCGTTGATTGGTCAGAACGGCCAACGTTTATTAGGTAGAAACTTCTAGGAAGAGATAGGCAGAAGTTGATTGGTGGACTGATGGTCCGGGCCAATCAAGCTGTACTTATAGCATACCTAGAAGAGTCATTTAACGGATTCAGGAAGAATGTAATTATTATGATAGTTATAGAACTTGGCTAGGGTGCCAAGATAAATTGTATATAAGTCAGAATTTCAGACTTATAAATTATTCAATTCACCACCGTGAATCCTGAATGTCATGCTGACGTTCAGCACTGTGAGCTATTGCTTAGCATAACGAAGCTCTGTCGTATTTAAGTTAGAATAGATTGTTAGTCTAGTACATTGATTGTACCAAGTTTGATTTAAGAGCTATTTTGCTCCTTGCTTTAAACCTTGTATATTTGTAAAATAAAAAGTTTAACCTACGTATATGTAAGTTGGGTGTTAATCAAATTTGTTAGATTAGGAACCCAGTCTTGAGCTGGAGGAAATCTCCAGTCCTTACCTGAGGAACATCACGTCAGATAGGCCCAGCAGTCAATAAGTAAATATCGTCAGATGAGGCGAGCCAGACTGCCTTACTCCTGCTCTGTTACTGATAGCTGTTGTCGCAGCAACATTATCTGGTTACCGATAATGAAGCGGGATGCACTACCGAAGAAGAAGACGTTGTCATCGAACTCTGAAGATCACAAAATCTTCAATATGAACCTGCCCGCTGGAGCCTTTGAGGTATTCCTGTCGCACTTAAAGTTTCTCCATGCGGTACAGGGCTTGGACCTTCAATATATGGTGGTACGCTTCATCGGTGACCTGACCATCCACGAGAGCTTTGCTGACTCATCGATAGTTCGAAGCATACTCTGTGCCAGTGCCACGTATTTAGCATGCTTCTCCAGCCTCCTTGTGATCTGCCGCTGCCCCACCCCAAGCCGGTGGCTAAGACAGTGGTGGCTAGTGTCACGCCACCCAGCGGGATGGTGACAATGGCCCCTACCCCTGTAACGAGAGTGGCCACAGCTGCCACCCCAGCACTGGCTCGAATCACACCCGCAGCAGTGGTTGTACATGTGAGGCCGTTGTAGGTGGTCTTATATCGCCTGCGCATTCTGCTGTACTTTTCTGCCTCATGGCCGAGGTTCTGTCTGATGGTATCTATCTGCTTGAGTTACCAGCCGTGGATGGAACCGCCCTCATCAGCCATCAGGTAGGGGTATATTTCTGGTTGCTTCCGCCACTCTGATTTTGCCATAGTATACCTGGAGATTAGACCTGCATCACCTGCAGAATCTGCTCATGAGTCCTAGAAGGGTACATTTATGAGAGCCTGGCGAACCGTGCTAGCTTGCTGGTTTCGAGACAGACGTCATCCAGCACTATGTCGGGTGCCAGTAGCTTTCTGAGACGTGACATCTGGAACTTCACCTTATGAGCAAGATAGTAGGTCTGCCGCTGGATGGCTTTCTTGGTCTTACACTTCTGCGCCATCTCTTCTTCCCACTGTATGACATCTGGCTCATCCTCGTCTGTGATGACACCTAGCTCATCGTTGTATGTGAAGACATCTGGCTCATTGACCCGCTGACTCTGTTGCTCATCCTCGTCCACGGTCTCCGCTGCATCGTCCATGGTCTCCACGACATCTGGCTCATCGTCGTATGTGAAGACATCATCCCGCTTACTCTCCTCCAGGAGGGCCTGCCAGTATCGGGAACCTTCACTGTTCCTTCGCCTCCTTGCAAGGCTCGTGTTCCGTTGATACCAGCTCTCCCGCTGTAGTCACTCTCCTTCTTGTTGCAGTGTGAGAATCTGTTCGTTTAAGGCCTTTATCTGTGCAGCGGTCATGAAGGGGTAACCCTGTTGCAGGCTCTTCATCATCTCAGCAAACGTCAGCTATTCCTGGTGTGATATCATGTTGTCATCAGGTCAATGAGTAATAAGAGTGTAAACTCTAAATGGGTGTCTGATATCACATCTGTGCTGGCATATATGTTAATGGAGGGGCTGTCAAACAGCTGATTTACAGGTGTGAACAGGCTAGGACTGATAGCTTTCCATAGATTGCTGTTGGCACCTGGGAGATACTCTATCACGTCCCGGCCGACTTCTACCAGTGAGCTACTGTGTGCACTGCCCAGAGGTTAATGTAGCACATCGGCGTGTATGTATGTTGTGCCCCACCGAGGCACCTAGAAGGGGACCCATTCTACATGGTACAGTACCACCCGTCTCCCCTCTAGAGAGGGTGAGATTATGTTCTCACCACTGAAGAGCAGCAGTCGGATAATCGGCATGGTTATATGCCTTGTTTAAACCCCTCATATAGCATGCTATGGAAACCATATTTGCTCACTCGACTGGTCTTGCTGTCCCGGCAGATGTGTACGCAGTTGATGCTGCTAAGGTAGAAGAGAGCGATGGCAAGTCATTTGCCCAACAGTACGAAGCAAACTCAAAGGCATTCTCCCTCCACCCCATTGGTGGTGATGCGGTGGAGCTGCTCACAGACATCAAGGATGTGTCGAAGGAGCACCTGGGTCACAACATAGTTGGCCACAAGATCGTGTTTTGGTGCGATTTCCCGAAGAGGAAATACATCCTCGAGCCGTTGATTTAGCTCTCGGGTACAGAGGTGGCAGACATCAACACCCTAAATAACGACCTCAGCTTTCATCTGGTCAAACCCTATTCAAGCGGTGCCCTGCCGATGGCCCATGATGTCCTGCTATTGACCCTGGCAAAAAAACTGCAATTCATATTTGAGAAGAATGAAGTGTGGCACCACGCTGGACCTGAGGGTGACTGGCAAACATGGTTGCCCCTACATAGCCCTTCCGCAGTCATTGACATAGAGGTTACTCCCCTCTCCACTGTTGTGAAAAATGATGGGACAGTTCGAAAGCTCTACAATCGGGGATCATCCTTCCTCACCTACATAGATGAAGGTGTCTCCCTGACGAGGGTGGATCACTGGATCGGGGTTACAGGTGGAAAGCTCCTGCTGCGTCATCCATTCAATGGACCAGAAGAAGCTGGTAACCTCCAGGAGGGCACCCTATGGGTAGTTGGTGTGTCACATGTCTCCGAATTCAAGGGTGTTGTTAAACTGCTTCAGCGAGTCAGACTTACTAGCCCACAAACGACTGATATAGTCCTAGAGCTACGTTTCTTAGCCAGCGGCAGAGTGAAGTAGCTAGCCCCTGCCCCTGAGGTGATGAAGATCATTATCGATCCGGATGGAACAGTGCTCGATCTGGCACAGATATTTCTTGAGGGGTTCACTCTGTTCATTTTAACTCTTCATATATAGCCATGATTCTCATCATACTGCTCGTGCTGCCGTCTACAGCAGTGGCACAGGGCGCTGAGACTGCCATGATATCGGATGCCAAGTGGGCCCACTTCCGGGATGGCCCCCTCCCCAGTACAATCCTTGGATCGACCCCTTGCGGAGAAACATTTACGACCGCTTTCACCCATGTAAAGCGATCGAGTCTGTCTGCCACTTCTATGGGGTGGAAAGGGTAGGCTGTGGTTGTCTGCTGGAGACCCATGCTAAGCACCAGATTATCTGCGTAACATGTGAACATGCCGGAGTCTGCCATGGTTCACATGCTAATCACTTTAGCCTCCTCCCAGGTGAGCATTGTCAAGGTAGATGGAAGACCCTATGGGTGGTCCCATCATGCCGATGCGACTCTGGGAGAGACTTTGTGTTTGTCTGAGCCTACACAGAATAGAGAAAGAGAGGGTCAGACCCTGTGGTTGATAGCGATCAGTGGCGCATATCACTGTGGAGGCTTGTCTCTAAATTGGCGTTCAGCCCCTGGTAGTAGTAGTGTTGGGATGATCCTACCTCCCTGGTAGCCGTTCGGCGATCCGTGGTGGCTCCCGCAACCTATGCTCCAGGGATAAAGGGCAGTGGGGGCTCATTTGTCTAAATGGAAATCCAGTTGAGGGAGGTGGGGGCTCATTTGTCTAAATGGAAATCTAGTTGAGGGAGATGGTATCATTTTACTACCGACACTACTACTCACGACTACATAACTATAGGATACGGTTGGATGATCGACATGCCGTATGACACATGAGTGACTCGATGGGATATGTCGTGAACCATACAGCAATGGAACAATCAGTTATTATATGGAATGGGAACATGCAGAGTATAACTCCTGTAATTCAATGTACCCATTTTATATTATGCTGTTATACGATTGTATTATATACGTTAATTATTATTAGTTAAAAGCCGAGGCGATTCGAGAATGGTTCAAGGAACAGTTCACTGACCACGATGATGATCCCTTTCACCCGTTCTCAGGAGATCCCATTAAAAAGCAAAAGTTGAGAAGGCACTTAAAGCCCTGAAAAATGGACGTGCATCTGGACCTGATGGCATGAGCAATGAACTATTGAAATATGCAAGTGACATTATCTCAAAACCGATCACGCACCTAATCAATTCAGTTTTTATCGACATTCCCATCGACGCTGTAGGACAAGGCATCCTTATCGCACTACCCAAGCCCGAGAGGCCACCTGGCTCACCAGCCAATCTGCGGCCCATTGTGCTCCTCAACAGGATATGGAAAATCCTATCCAATGTTACGCTATGCCGCATCCGAGACAAGATCGATGACTTCACCAGATCATGTCAAAGTAGCTTCAAATGTGGACGCAGCTGCGCAGACATTGTGTGGGCTCAACGCATGCTTTTGTCAGTAGTCATGTCCAAACACTGGGATTTCCACAAAATGGGCATTGACATGTCATGAGCATTTGACACAATTAAGCGCTCAAAGATCCAAGATGCACTACGCTAGGCCGGTTGCAATGAAGATGTGCTATGACTAGTGAAACTACTGCTTGCAGACACCAAGCTGAGAATAAAGAGTCAAGTCAGTGAAGTCTGTAGGGTGTGAGACATCAATCGGTTCCCCACAGCTATCTCCGGTGCTTTTCAGCTCCTACCTTGCTGATGCATTTAAATCCGTGCGGGAAAGTTCCACAAGACCAAACCCCCAGTGTCAATACTTGGTATGCCATCAGAGATGAAATATGCCAACGACGTGGACTTCATAGACGAGAAAAAGAACCCCATTGACGAACTTCTCCCATTAGCTGAAACCAAACTAAAAATTGAGAATCTCTTTATGAATGAAACCAAAACAGAGTTCACCCACATATGCCTATCTACAAAGCATGAAACCAAAGAAAATGACGATCCACTTCGTGGCGGCGAACCATGGAGGAAAAGTAAAATCCTGGGCTCACTGCTTTGCTGTACTGCTGACATTGTTGCACGCTTCATCATGGGGAACATAGCTTTCCAGTCCTTCTGGAAGCTATGGATTCGTAGATTAAATATGTCCTAGATAAAAAGGCTACGTTTATACAATGCAAGCTGCGTATCATTGATGCTGTATAGCTGTAACAGCTGGGCAGCTCCAAAGGCAGATCTAGACAAACTCGATGCCTGCCACCTAAACACCTATGCACCATCACTAGACACAGATGGCCAGACAGTATAATCTCCACCGATGCACTATACAAGATGTGTAATACGTCGCCGCTGTATGTAGAAGATGCCCGGCAAAGACGGTCCATGTTTGCCCATGTGCTAAGGATTCCAGAAGCGACACCAGCACAGAGCCTTGGAATTCGTCCTACTCGGAGCCAGCAAATATAAAACCCGGAGAGGACGTCATTTTATAAATCTGTTTAGCGTGCTACGAGGTGATCTCAAGAAAGCAGGATTAGGTACATTCAAGTCAAGAATGGACCTGAGGGAGCTAAGGATTTCGGCTGAGGACAAGACGCAGTGGGCAAAAGCGAAGAAGGACTGATTGCAGCTGTGGGATGTCTACAACTACAGCCGCAGACTACAGCAATCATACATACATAACTCTGATTCGTTAAAATATTTCAAACTATTAAACTCTACGGGGGAGGGGATACATTATTTTGCTTCGTTAATGGGTGGATTAAAGCTAAATTTATCAGATATGTTCCGTCAGGCAATATATATTTGGACTTTGAATATGAAGAGGCAATGATTTGATATAAGGACCACAAATCTGGATGTTTTAGGTGTTTTTATGTTCCTTTTGTACACTTTAGCCATTTGACAATAGTGTCAGCGATGGCTGCACAATTCACCATTCCAGAGTATCCATCCATCATCTGACCTCGTATGACGTCATAATCAGCTCAGAGCGTGTATGATGGCGTCACAATCATTACGTCACAAAGGGTTCCATATATCTCAAAATCTAAAAAATTCCGACACGTTGTATGAATGGTATGTCTTTGTAATTCTTTGCTATTTAATAAACATGCTGTTGAATATTCTGAAACTAATTTGCATGGGCGCTGTTGCTGCCTTAGGCAGCAACGGCATCAAGTCAAATTAGTTTCAAAGTATTCAACAGCTTGCCTGGGTAGTTTTTTGGAAATTGATAGCCAGGGTGTTCAAAGATCGATCGATCCCAACACGAGCTAGGTATGGGTGGAGTGTAGATAGAGATGGGCGGATGGCTCTTTGGACACTAGTGTCAAGGTGGCAAGATTCTTGCATTTATCACCCACATTTTCTAATGTGATCACTGTCGCATTGGTAAATACTATATGTTGGGAAACTTGAACCATTGGCCAATAGTGTCGTGGATGGCTGCCCCATTAGCCAATGATACTTTTGCCGTTGGTCAATAGTGTCAAGAACACCAATATGTTTGTACTACCGGCTCATTTCTTAGCTTTGCCAGTGACCATTGCCCCATTTGTAAATAGCATCCGTTATGTGTGACCAATGAACCAATGGGGGTTTTCCATGGATGTCATTATGGTATCAGGCATGCACAAACTTTGTTTTTCACGCACAAATTTTCCTATTTTCTGCCCATTTCTTTTCTAGTGACTCTTACCCCATTGATCATTGACATCAGTTACCCATTCCTTAATGGTCAATCGTGAAAATGACACTTGATTTGTTGGTCATTAGTGTGAGTGATGTCTCATTTGTCAGTAATGCCAATGACCCTCATCCCATTTGTCAATGGCGTCAGATACGCTTGCAAGATTAACCAAGGGTGTTTGATTCAATGGTTTATTATGTTTGTAACACTTGCTGCATTGGTCAATAATGTCAGGAATCTATGCTCTTGTTTGTCATTGGCATCAGCTATGCTTACCCGTCTGTAAATTGTGTCAATGATACGTGACTCACTGCCAAATAAGGCCAATGGCCATGGTTGCATTGGCCAGTGGCATCAGTTACGCTTGCGATTGTCCCATTGACAAATGGTGCTTGACTCATTGGCTAGTAGTGTCAGGGACGCTTACGTTGTTAGTCATTAGTGGTAAGGATGATTACCTCATTGGGCAATTATGATACGGATCATTGTCCCGTTGGTCTATGTCAACAGTTATGCTTGCCCGATTGACCAATGGTGCTTGTTGTGAATTAATCAACGAAAACATATTTACAGGTCCTCATCAGCCAGGTGAGCACTTTGTGTGCCATTTATGTTTTATTTTATTGCGATATAGTTTATCATATATAAAGATAACTATGCAAAAATAATCAATAGATACTAACATGCAAAATAACTTAACCCCTCTTGTGCCAACTTCACCCTTTAATGGTAAAACTGACCAAAAAACAACTTTGCAGTCGTCTTTAGACATGGCTATTTGAAAGGCCTGGGGAAGAGTATTTTTGAATACTTACCACTAGAATGACTGGCTCGGTAACCGAGCCAGTCATTCTAGTGGTAAATTTTGAAAAATAGCCTTCTCTCCGTCCGCAGATAGACACTGGCTAAGTAAACCCCTAATTTTCGTTACCATTACCCCCTTTAATGGGCAAGCCGGCGAAAAAAGATTCAGTGGTAAATTTACAAAAATAGTCTTCTAAAATTAAAATATCTTGAAAAATATTGACCATCAAAATGTTTAATTGATATATCAAGTAGTATTTTGAGCGCTTTGAGGCGCTGTTAATACAAGAGTGGTTAAGTGACATTAGGATGCTCACAACTAACACGACACGGCGGGAAATGATTAGGAAAACTGATTGCAGCTGACAGAAGTCCCCTAACCCACCCCCATCCCACCACCCCCCCCCCCCCCGCCGCCGCCCTCCCTTCAGCCGCAGAACACTGTCGTTCAACATCATATATGTTTAAATGGACACTCAAGGGCCTATGGCTTATTGTGGAATAAATCAATCAACCATCATCATCATACCAACGTTCACAAAGTATAAAATGTTATTACCGCACCCATCTACCATAAAGGAGTACATTACGGTGATTTAAAAAATAAAATATTTTAATTTAGTGCAATGCGTATTTTAATGATGTACGTGTATTAACGCTTTTAACCCTGTGTTAGTCTAAAGATACAGCTAGACTTCTCCCGATAGTATTTATCTTATTTACTGCCTATGTTATTTCTCGTCTTAGTTTTTTCGGATTTACAGAAATAAACTCAATGTTATATAAATAAAAAATGTGTCAATAATGTCACCATTGTATTGGAGGTCAGGACCGTGGGAATGAAGGGTGCGATTTAAAAATGAAACGCGATATATCTTCTAGTCCTTATTTACAGAAAGCTACTAGTGCATGAAGTAGGCCTATGTACGCTACTGATATATCCTTCTTGAAATGGGAACATACCTATGCACAGACCTAGATAGGTTGAAGCTAGTAGTTATATCTCAGAAGACAGAATGGAATCGGTTTTAAATTGAGGAGCATGACAGCATCGATATTGAGGTGGTAGCCTCTATAAATATTATCATCATTTTATGTGTTTGAGTGGGGAGGGGAAGCGGGCATGGGCAACCACACGTCAGAAAATCCTTAATTACTTTAGAATAGATAGATGGATGGATGGATGGATGGATGGATAGATAGATAGATAGATAGATAATTTATTGCAAACATAATGATATGTCAAACAAACAGATAACTAAATGCAAAAGTAACAAGAGCTCCGCAAACGGCGCATAATACCCCGCCATGATGACAAACCAATGAATGAGAGCTATCAGAAAATATTTATTTCTTCCTCAGCCCCATCAGACCAGTCACCCTTATGATGTGTCAAAGCGATCCGTTAAATGGTCAATGAGGTATCATCCAGAAACCAATTTTCAGGATGCCTGCCACTGACTGGCGACCATATTAGATTTCGGATTATCGTAAATTTTGATAAGTTTCTTCACCAGCCATATTCCAACGACCGTAGGAAGTGATCCAATAAATAAAATCCAGAAACCAATTTTCAAGATGGCTACCGGTGGCTGGCGGCCATCTTGGATTTCCGATCGTTGTCAATTTCGATAGGTTTCTTCCCCAGTCCTGGTCCAACCACTCCATGACGTTTCAATGCGATCCGACAAACGGTAACTGAGTTATCATCCGGAAACCAATTTTCAAGATGGCCGCCGGTGGCTGGCGGCCATCTTGGATTTCGGATCATCGTCGATTTCGATAGGTTTCTTCCCCAGGCCTAGTCCCACCACCCTATGAAGTTTCAATGCGATCCGACAAACGGTAATGGAGTTATCATCCGGAAACCAATTTCCAAGATGGCCGCCAATGGCTGGCGGCCATCTTGGTTTTCGGATCATCGTCAATTTCGATAGGTTTCTTCCCCAGACCTAGCCCGATGAAGTTTCAATGCGATCCGACAAACGGTAACAGAGTTATCATCCGGAAAGCACTGTGCCGCCCGCTCGCACGCCCGACCGCCCGCCCGGACGGACAGCGCCATTACATAATACCCCGCAAAATTTGTTGGCGGGGTATAAAAAACTAATTGAATACTGATATAATTATATGTATATAATCTATGTCTGTATAGTCTATACAAGTAAACGTCCACATTCGATTTATCATTATTAGCTGTACTTGCGAAAATCCACAAATAACGTTAAATACATGATTTCTGTGGGCTACTACACCACATTTGACACTCGTTTTTCAATTCAGTTAAATTCAAGTAAATTTTATTTGCTTATTTATAGTATTACTTGCAAAGTGCATATAGATGGCCCATTAAAGGCAGAGCTTATGAAGTGACGGACCCCTTACATATAAGGCTGAGTTTCCATAGAACCTCACGCGTCACGTCTCGCCTCACGCCTCATGCCTCACACGTGAACGGAAGAATTAACATATCAATAGCAATACGAAGGTCTCCATGGCTTGACAGATTATTTTTGTTTGATGATGGATTTTAAATTATATTGTTAGTGATCTCGTTATTGACGGGTGGATTATCATTATGACGTCATAAACTCGAGTGGATAATTGTTTCTATTTCATGATATTTAAAGTTAGTTATGTATGGATATGTGTCTGATTCGGACTTTGCGTTGTCAGGTACGTGTATATGTGTGCTAGGTATGTCCCGCCCATTTATTGTTTTATCTTTATTATTTCTATGCTCCGTTCATATCTTTTTTCCAGTTGGGATCGAATGAATCTTGATTCACATATATTTCCATACAACGGTGACTATGCTGACGATGCGTTGGCCATTTTGGGGCTGGTTTTGAATGGGTGCTGTTGCTGCCTATGGTGGCGCCAGTGCCCGTTTAGAGTAGTATCAGAATGGGCAACGGATTGTTGTTTTAAAACAGTTAAAGAATCAAAAGATATACAATTCATACACTTGAATAATCCTTTTAAATGCATGACGGAGTTATCCCTGGTTTCATAATTGTGACGTCAGCCCCTGTTTTAGGTTTCATTAGTAATTATATGAGTGCGCGCGCGTGCGTGCGCCTGTGCGTGGGTGCGTGCTTATTGATATTTTTATGTATATATTTAGGTTTTTAAGTATGAATTGTAGGGGAGACTATTATGCTTAATATAAGTTTTGTGTTTGCTTAAGTGGTCTCCCCTAAATATATCATCTTTCGTTTTTTATGTCATTGATTATTCTTGTAAATACAGTGCTTTAATTATTTATTATTTTCAAAAAGGACATTTGGCCTTTTCTGATTAATTTGGTTCGAGACGATAAGTGTATTTTTTCTTGCTGGTTGTCTACTTGTGGGCGGGGAGAGGTCTGTCATCGTGTTTATTATCACTGGAATGACTGACTCAGTTATTGAGCTGGCCGTTTCGGTTGTGGAATCCCGGAGATAGGCTACTTTGGGCCTGCAGGTGTACTTTCTCGGTGTACAGGGCTGTTTTGGCCGGCGTTGTTATGTAGGGGTTTATGAGTGGGGTGGGTGTATAGATGGATTAAATATGGGATGGGAAATTGTAATTAACACTAAAACGGGGCTCTTTTGGGATGGGTTTTGGCCAAGAAACGGGTTGGGGAATTATACATAGTTGTATTTGTGTGTATATGGGGATTGTGTAGATTGTTTAAATTGGGGATTGGTAGGTTTAAAATGGGTATGGGGAAATGTACAGTTTTGTCTTTTAATTATTTGTTATTTAATTATTGAGTATTTATTTTTTTTTTTTTAATTTTGATTTAAGTAACAAGATTTTGAAAGAAAAAGAAAGATAGATAAATAATTAAATAAATTAAAAAAATAATAAAGGAAATATGATGATATTGTACGCCCATATGCAGCCGGTGTAATGTCTGATCCAGGGGATTGATGTGAGCGTGACGCGTAGGGATTACTACGCGGTACTGTTTTATTACGATTTGTTTACTACGATTTGTCATTCATGAAACGTCATCGCAAAATGTCATCAAGTGATAGTTTATCAGTCGTCAGCAAAGTAACGATTGATGGCCGTTGCTCTGCGATATTCGTAGAAGAAAAGTGTAGTTTACGGCTGACATCGCCAGATTTTGTGTTTGTCACTATATTTTGCTGAGCATTCAGTGTCTGTTATCAAGTAGTGGTGCGTCACAGCGGCGGTATCGATTTCACGAAAATCAAAAATTAGAAATCAGATAAAAGTCACATCAGCAACTATTGGCAAATATTTCAAGATTACAGTTTATATGATAAATAAAATCACAAACTCGGTCACTTTTCATATCACTATTATGAACCTCGTTGAAAATTATCGATTTTTCACTCGCTAAAGCTCGTGCAAATTGATAATTTTCAACTCGGTTCATAATAGTGATATGAAAAGTGACCGCGTTCCAGATTCTCTATTTATATTACGTTATACTGTTTAGTAGTTTGAAGTCTAATATATGGTGTTCTAAAATTGCCGTCGTGCGTCGCGGGCGATAAAAAAAACACGCGACGTTATTTAAATAGGGCGACGTCGCCCCCGACGTCGGCCCCGACGTTGTCCTAATATATGAGGTAATACGAGTCTTGCACGTGGATATTAAAGCGATGTGAGCGTGCGCATTTCCACGGACATTTGTTTGACACTGCGAATGAATGCGGCGTGATCTGTGAGTATTGATTACGTTATATACGCTTATTTTAGTATTATTTAACGTTTATGTTTAATAACATAATTAATTGTGGTAATCATGAAAATGTTTAGAGCATTTTATTTTATATTTTTATACGGACTGTTTGTTAGAAGGTTAGAATATGGAAGGAGGCACGCGTACGCTGTGTATGCCATTGCGGATGCTTCCGCGTTAGAACGACAGCGTTCTGTTCCCGCACGCGTGTTTGTGTAGGATATCCCGTAAATAGTTAATAGTATGAAGCAGACAATTGAAAAACAGAAATACTAAAATAAGCATTACTACAACCGAACTGTAGCGCATGTTGTCCTTATTAGCTCACCTGGCCTGACATTCCAAGTGAGCTTATGCAAAGCGGGATCGTCCGTCGTCCGTCAGCGTTTTCGTTCAACGACCTTTTCTCATGAACCACTGGACCGATTTAGATTATATTTGGCAGGAAGCATCTTTACGTCATAGAGATCCAGTTTGTTCAAACGAAGCTGATTGGCCAATTTTTTCGGCGGCCATCTTGGATTTTGGCCATTTTTATAAGCGTCTTTAAAGTCTATAAACTCTTCTCCGAAACCTCTTCGGGGATCGATACAAAACTCATGAAACGTCATCTTGGGAAAAAAGCTGAAGCAAATGCTTCAACGGCCATCCTGAATAACCTAATTTTCATGAAAACGACTTTCCCCGAAATCGGTTTTGTTTACGTTTTGGTTATGGTGATTTCAAATTTTCCACTTTCAAACCTTCTGGATAAACAATTTGGTGGCCATCTTGGATTTATTTCCAGCCAAAAAATCCCATAGTAAAGCAATGACAAATTTAAATTGTCTTCAAGAACCAGTGGGCCAATTTTAATCAAATTCTGGCAAACACCTTATGGTTCTACTTATAGGCGATGACCTTTCTAGTTGCAATGTCTATGTTGCAAGTGAGCGATACAGGCACCTTCATGGTGCCTCTTGTTACAAATTACACAAGACTTTGATAGGCCTACATAGATACCTGGTGGCAGGGGCGGTATGCAGAGGCTGGCAGATGGACCAATGCATACTTGGTCACATGCCACTTAATTAGTAGGCCTATATTTCAAATGCAACGGCTTCCAGTCAGATTACATTAAACAATTCAAAGGTTTGTGCGTAAATGGAAATGCTGTAATTTAAGGATCCAAAGAATTTCTTGTTGCTTCATTTCCCTTAACACTAACATATTGTGTTATTAATAGACTGTATGCTCTAGAAATAAGCATTATTCCGTATATAGTGGAGCGCAGCCCTCTTTACTGCTTGTTTTCCTGTCGCTATTTGTCATATTTATTTTGTCAATATACATACATATATATATATATATATATATATATATATATATATATATATATATATATATATATATATATATATATATATATATATATATATATATATATATATATATTTAAAGAGGCAATGTCATAATGACATTGACAAAATGGATTTGGCTGGAAGATCACTGTTTCGGCGTAGTCTTGAAGGGGCTGTGCTATCAGTATATACTAGTTCTTCTGCAATCTCTGCTAAAGCCATACAATCTATAACTCCTGAACTGCGTGGCTGATTTCAACGCAACATTTCTTGAAGGACATAGCTCGGAATGATGTCAAACGTGTATAAGATAAGATAAGATAAGAATCTTTATTTATCGAGGGTAAATCTTCAGAGCAATGCCCTGATCTCCCAGAGGCCCTCGCCAAATAACTATATAAACTAATTAGAATTATATTTACAAAATTTACAAATCATGCACAAAATATATACAAAACTATACATAATTGTTGCAATGAAAACCTATTTTCAACCATTTCAATATCAAATATCAAATGGCGGAAAGACGACAATAATAAGTATGTATTTGTAATTCTATGCTAATGTAATAAACATGCTGTTGAGTATTTTGAAACTAATTTGACTGGGTGTCGTTTCTGCCTTAGGCAGATACAGCACTCAGACAAACTAGCTTCAAAATATTCAATAGTTTATTTAGTTTTCTATAAAATGATATCCAAAATCTTCGGAGATCGACCGATTCCAACACGAATGATGAGTAGGTGGAGCTTCGATAGAGATGGGCGGGGCATAGATAAACCCGGAGAAGTCCGTTAGTTTCGGGAGATTAATGAACACTGGGGCCCAGAAAGTTATTAGCCCTGGGCCCCGAGCAGGTTAAATTCGGCTCTTATGGTTAGATACTATTATATTTTGCAATCGATAAATTATTATTATTATTATTATTATTATTATTATTATTATTATTATTATTATTAATTATTATTATTATTATTATTATTATTATTATTATTATTATTATTATTAATGCAGGTATGTTGAAACAAAGCATAAAATCATTGAAAGTGTGTATGTATGTGCATGTTGTGCTTAAAAGATGAGTTTCTGAATTTATAACACACGTAGGAAGGGAATTCCAATTTTGACTAGCTGTGTATGTGAAACTGTATTTTCCATAGTTGGTTCGTATTTTCGGAGGCTTCAAATGGCTATTAGTTTTAGATCGTAGATGTAATGTGTGTGCTGTCTCTATGGGTGTAAGCATGTCGCTGATGTACTTAGGTGTATGGTTGTTTAGTGCTTTGTATGTCATAATGTTTGATTTAATAGTTATACGTTGTGATAGTGGCGTCAATTTTAATTCATCATATAATTGCCGTGATGGTGTTCTATGTGGGACGTCTAAGATGATTCTCGCTGCACGTTTTTGAAGTTTTTCTAGTTTGCTCAACAATGTTGGCATACCTGCGTAATATACGAGAGAACAGTAATCAATGTGCGAAAGTATGTATGATTTGTAAAATAAGGTTCGTTGCTCAACATTCATGTACCGTTTATTTTTCTTTAACATAAAAATTAGGGAAGATATTTTGCTACAAATTTTGTTGATGTGTTGTTGCCAGGAGAGATTGTTGTTAATATTTAAGCCTAAGAGTTTTGCATTTTCTACACTTTCTATTTCACCATCGACGATAGATATTTTAATTTCCGGATTTATCTGTTTTAGTTTGAATTTAGTGCCTATCATTAGTAATTTGGTCTTGTCGGTATTTATAACCATTTTATTGTTTTGACACCAATCATGGACGGATGCCATATCAGCTGTTAATTTTTCAGTTATATTTGCTACATTATCGAAATGGCAATGCATGGTTGTATCGTCACAATACATATCGACATTACAGGTAAGATTCATATGGAGGTCATTCACGTAGATAATAAATAGCAAAGGTCCTAACACCGAGCCTTGCGGTACGCCTACCGTGACTGGTAACATGCCAGATGTTTTGTCCGAGATTGAAACATACTGCTGTCTGTTTTCTAAATACGATCTAAACCATTTTTGCGCAAATGCATCAAACTTATAAATGCCTAGTTTTCGTAGCAGTATGTCGTGGTTTACAAGGTCAAACGCTTTTCTGAAGTCTATCATAATAGCTCCAACGAATTCTCCATTATCGACTGCAAATCGCCACGTGTCTATTAATTTTAGCAACGCGGTTTCGCAGGAGTGTGTGGGTCTAAAGCCGGACTGAGATTCGCATAATAGATCATATGTAGTCAAAAATTTATATAGATAATTGTGTACATGTCTTTCCAGAATTTTCGATAAAATTGGCAGAATAGAAATGGGCCTATAATTACTAATTTCGCTTTTATTATCGGACTTGTGTAAGGGTTTAACTTTTGCGCATTTCCACATGGTAGGAAATACTCCTGTATCAATACTTGTATTAATAATGGCGGTGATTGATGGTGCGATAACTGGAGCGGCCAGCTTTAGGAAATGCGCGTTCAAAGTATCATACCCTGCGGATTTATTAGTTTTTAAACGGGAAATTTCACGGTAAACATAATCTACTGTTATTCCAGGTATTTTAAACTGGACATCGTTTGGAACTCTACTGTTAACATGCATTACAAGATCCTGTGAAATCGCGTGGTTTTTATTTTGTATGGCATTCGCAAGGTCGGATGCAACAGTAGCAAAGTATTTATTGAACATCTCACAATGTTGTCCGGTATCTCTAACCTCGTTTCCCTGGTTATCTAATAATATTAATGGCATTTTGTTTGTTTTGGGGATGATGCTTTTTAAGATCTTCCATATATTTGAAGGATTATGCTTATTTTCTGTCAGCTGTATACCGAAATAGTGCCGCTTCGCGTTTTCTATCAATGACATTACCTTATTCTTCAATTCCCGGTATTTGACAATATTTTTAAACTTTTTGTGATAATCTCGGTCTTTCATCGTTTTCAAGATGTCTTGGTTCATCCATCCAGGTTGGGAGTACTTTTTAACTCGTCGCTCGACAATCGGGGCGTGGTTATTTAAAATATTAAGGAATGTTTCATGCCAAACGCTTAGTGCTTCGTTTGGATCGTTGACGAAATTAATTATATCCCAATTATATTCTAATAAATTTTGAATAAACTTGTTGCTGTTAAATATTTTCTTACATCTGTATTTTATTGACTGATGACTATTAGTTTTATTAGTGACACTATGCCGCACTGCAAATACGGGAAAATGGTCGCTTAGCGCAAGCTCGCCTACACTCGCAGAAGTAAGCTTGCTTTTTTCAGTGCAATATACATGATCGATTATTTTAGCAGTCGTTTCTGTTATTCTGGTCGGTTTATCTATTAACTGCACTAAGTGAAATGCATCCATTAATGATTGCCATTTTGCTATTATGGGAACATTAAAATCTATATTAAAATCGCCTATCAGTACAATATCAGTATTATATAAATATGCGGCCTCGAGTAAAGATTCGAATTCGTCAATCCAGCTAGACGGTGAATCCGGCGGTCTATAAACACAGCCTAATAAAAATGGTTTTGTTTTGTACGGCTTAACTTCAATCCATAGTGCCTCCAAAGTCTCAGATTCTAGCTCCGCCCTCCTAAAATATGATTGGCTCTCCTCAACGTAAACTACAATGCCGCCTCCCGAGCGATTTGACCTATCTTTTCTCTCGATATTATAGCTATTAATTTCGATTAGGTTATTAGTCGAGATACTGCTAAGAAAAGTTTCTGTTGTACCAAGAATTTCAATTTGTTTTATGCTTGTTTCCATCATTATTTTCAATTGGCTTATTTTGGGCAACAAGTGCTGTACGTTTAAGTGGCCTATGCGTATGCCTTTCGCATTTGAATTGAACAATGGGGAGTCATATTGTTTTGTTAATTTGATAAAAGCATTGTTACATTTCCATTGATCAAGAGGTGACCTAACACTTGCATGTGTTTGTTGGTCGGTTATCTTTCCAACGACACAGTATGAAATAATATTGATGAAATTTAGAAAACTTACTTTGGACATGTTCATGTAGTAGAAAATATTTACGAATTTTAGATAATTATTATCCGTAATCCTCATATTACAATTCTCTCCACTCATGGTATTATTTGCAAAGGAGAGATTATTATTATTATTATTATTATTATTATTATTATTATTATTATTATTATTATTATTATTATCATAACATAGATTAGCACTAGTAGCGGTATGTGGAAATGTGGTAATATGAGCACTATAATGAACGCGTGGAGATGCGACAACTGGGTTGGCGGGTATACAAGCATTATCAGGGGTGCATGGGTTGGCGGGTATACACGCATTTTCAGGGGTGCATGGGTTTGCGGGTATACAAACACTACCCGGGGCGCATGAGTTGGCCGGTATACAAGCGCTACCAGGGGCGCATGTGTTGGTGGGTATACAAGCGCTATCAGGGGCGCATGGGTTGGCGGTAAGATAAGCATTATCAGGGGCGCATAGGTTGGCGGTAAGACAAGCACTACCAGGGGTGCACAGGCTGTCTGTAATACAAACACTAAACGGGGCACATGTCTTGGCGGGTATAAAAGCGGTACCAGGGGCGCATGGGTTGGCGGGTATACAAGCGCTATCAGGGGCGCATGGAACATCATTTGGAATGGCAATAGGTATATGACTTGTATCATCATCAAGACAGCACTTTGTAGTAGGTGTCATAGAATTAACATTAGCGATAACAGTTACTGTATTAGTGACAGTACAAGTAGCACTAGCAGTTCCTAATACAACAGAAGGAGACTTTGAACTGATAGGTGGATGGTCATAATTTGATGATATACGGCTATTATTCTCATCATCGAAATATCTTAATAAATCATATCTGTTACTGGTTACAACATTATACATATATTCCGTGGAATAAATACACGTACAATTATTAATATTATTATTATTATTATTATTATTATTATTATTATTATTATTATTATTATACTTTGTTTGAGAAATATTTTTGTTAATTTTACACAGTTTGTTTACAATAGGCGCTCCTTCTTGGCCGGCCAATTAATGTCCAAGGCACCGATTTGATTTATGACCGTAGCCGTAACAGGAATAGCATTGAACCAGTTGACCATGACGACACATGGATGATTTGTGATTGGGCTCACCACAAAACCTACACACCGCGTTTCGAAGAATGGTCACGTAATCATTTATGCAACGTACCAGTAGAGAAGATCCGGTTTTGTTTATATGCACTTTATCTGCATAAAACAGGGAATTGTTTATCATACCCGCTCGTGAATAAAATAAGTCCGCCGACTCAATAAGAGTGAAGTCCAAGAACTGCTCCCGCACCTCTAAATGGCGATTGTATCTAGTGATGAAGTCATTACGCTTTCGATCGTCACCCCGTGGACACAGCTGACAGATGTACAACTGACATTGCGGTGCCAGCGTGTGTAGGTCACTTAGTAATTTGTCAAAGTCATGCAACACCTCACCGATCGGACTATTCGAATTGTTCGTACCTGCCATGATGATGATATTTCTATAATTCTGTAGGTCTATGGAGTATAGAACCTCTAGAATGTCCATAATCTTAGCTCCTCTGCAACACATAACCTGTACAGAGGGATCTAAGCCGCTTTCATTTACGCCCTTGACGATTGATGACCCTATTAACAGTGTTTGTTTAGCGGGATTTGAAGCATAGCCATCAAACTGTTTGGTCGCCGATTTCGTGACATTTGTTATAACGCCGATGGTTTGAGGGGGATGGCTCTTGTCACTTTCTGATAGTTTCACAGGACGATCCGGTTGATTGTTCGTCACTGTACCTGCTGGTTCGTCAGTAGACACCACTGTTATCGCCTCCGTCCGCGCTATAGCCACGGTTGACGTCCCGCTCACTGTCTTCTTGACCGATTTTCACTCGGATTTAGTGCTCCCGGTATTTATGTTTAAGGGACTGCACTGGGTCGCTACTCGTTCAGGTACATTCACACTTTTGTCCACCGTAGGTTTACTTATGATATTTGTAGCTAATTTACCTCGGAGGTTGGTATTTTCCTGTACGAGTCTACTTATTCTGGCTTCTTTCTCCATCACCATATTGTTTAGCGCGATTACCTGGTCAATTAGTTCCTTTACTGACTTTGTATTACTAGCACATGTCGGTGTGCTAGTGAAAAACCCTGGGGAAAATAGTTCCTTTGGTTTGGTCTGTGTGGGGCTACGCAACGATAAGTCCAACACTCCATCACACGATATCTCATCAGCAACATGAGTCCTATATTTACTGCGCGACATGTCGTCTTTCTTAGAGCTGTGCTTACTGCCTACTACGAGAGCGCTGACACCAACAACACCGCTGGCACCGTGGTCGGTCACCACCGATCTTGGCCGCCATATGATCTTGGCCGCTAGTATACCGATCTTGGCCGCAAGTATAAGTATACCGATCTTGGTATTATTGATACATTATTTAGAAATTTATGTAGATTGAGTATAATAATCATGAGAACTATGTGAATGATTAATGTCATATTACCGGTGATCTATATAAGTGTTTCTATATAATTGTTTTCCTTTGTTACAGGTTCTTGACGCGTGTGTCAGTCACGTGAGTCTGACAGTATCCATGGATATCAGAAACATAGACCCTTTTATTCAATGTTATGAGAATTCTGTTTAATATTTTGCGATAGCGATACCCAGACATAATAATATCTACAGATAATGTGTGACGACAATGACGATGATAATAATGCGTGCGTGCGTGCGTGCGTGCGTGCGTGCGTGCGTGCGTGCGTGCGTGCGTGCGTGCGTGCGTGCGTGCGTGCGTGCGTGCGTGCGTGCGTGCGTGCGTGCGTGCGTGCGTGCGTGCGTGCGTGCGAGAGAGAGAGAGCATCTTACCTGGATCAACTTGGCAACCGGCACACATCCAATCAAGGTAACCACGCCGACACGCTGCACGATACTCTACCTGTGTGATGCCAGTACCACACGTTCGGTGCTGCCATCTAGCACAGCCATCACACTCCAGACTCTGCTGCCGACTTGTCACCTCCAAATTGCATATGATACACGGAAATACCATGGTAGAACGATTTAAACGAACTTTACGATGAAAATCACGAATAACTCACCATCATAGTACAAGACTATTTTTGAAAAGTTATCATCGGAATGACTGGCACTGCAGGCTATGCATTTGTCTAGTCATTGCGCCGGCAAACACCCCCCCCCCCCCACCAACCACCATCATCATCATCAACACCCAGCACTCTACCACTACGACCTACACCCAACACCATGCATTAACTCCACCACCACCACCACCCATGCACCGGCCAACCCATCGCAAATTTCTTCATATTCATACTTGCATCCTTAGAGAAGACTATTTTTGAAAATTTATCACCGGAATGACTGACTCTGACACCTATCCATTTGTCTAGACATTGTGGTCATAATGTGTGAGAGCGCGGTGTCTGAAAAATGGTATATAGGTTGGAGAGCGTATGTCATGAGGGTTTAATATAGGTCACGCTCATATGCACACATGCTAATACGCTATACTGCTAGTTATACGTTGTGCTCTTGTGCGTAGGTGCGTGCGTGCCGCGGTGTGCGCATGCGTGCGCCAGAAGACTTTTTGAGAATTGTTCATCGGAATGACTGGCTCTGTTGGCTAAAATGTATACGTACATGGGCGAACGCATGCGGTCCGCATGTTGTGAATTTGCGGGCATATGTTGTGGATTGCGGGCGCATGATGCAGATTTGCAGGCATATGTTGCAGATTGCGGGCGCATGATGCGGATTTGCGGGCACATGATGCGGATTTGCGGGTGTGTGTTGCGGATGGCACCAAGTGTATGTACATGCCTGAACATGCATACACGCCAAAATGCATGCATACATGTGCGGCCGCATGCGGGCCGCATTTGCGGATTTGTGGGCGTATGTTGCGGATTGCGGGCGCATGATGTGGATTGCGGGCGTATGTTGTGGATTGCGGGCGCATGATGTGGATTTGCTGGCGTATGTTGCGGATTTGCGGGTGCATTATGCGGATTTGCGGGTGTGTGTTGCGGATGGCACCAAGTGCCTGAACATGCATACACGCCAAAATGCATGCATACATGTGCGGCCGCATGCGGGCCACATTTGCGGATTTGCGGGCGTATGTTGCAGATTTGCAGGTGCGTGTTGCGGATTTGTGGGCGCGTATTGCGGATTTGCGGCCGCAGTACATATAGTCCTATAAATGGTACAAATTCAATCCCTTTTCTCATTCCAGTTTAACCAACGCAAAGTGGTTGGACGTGTAACTGCAGAGTAGTTTGGCAGTCAGATTTCTTTGAAGAACCTTGTAACTTGAATACTTGCTAGATTTATCCTATAATCAATATGCCGAGACATAAATGTTTTGAATGTGGTTCAACTTTTAATAGGTCAAATGACCTGAAGCGGCATAAGATCCGATTCCATAATGATGAAGATAGCAAAAATCTAGACAGTGAAGATGAAGAAATGACAGAGATGACGAGTGAAGATGATGAACCAGCGGAGTCGGAGAGTGAAGACAGTGATGACTCAGCGGAGTCTGAGAGTGAAGATGAAGGTGAAGATGAAAAAGAAGCCATAGGCAATGAGGAACTATTTACCATATTCCAAAATATTAAGCAGGTCTTAGAAGCTGAACAATCGGGTTTAGAAGATGAGGATGGCATAGTGGACATAGACCCAAATGGTGTAGGCAATGTGCCTTTTTCCGTATATGCTGATGCTTTAGTTACAAAGTGTATAGACATAATGTTCCAGTTGAGAAGATTACAGAACTCTACGCTCATTAAAATAATTCGTCAGGAAATTAAAGATTTTATCGACGAGGGGTACGCATACGATGAAGCAGTCTTCTCAGCTTTTCGAAAAAGAAAGTTTCGTATCAAGAAGTACATAAGGAACCATCTAGATGCTGAGGATAATGATGATGATGATTCTGATGGTGATAGATCTGATCCATAAGGAATCAGTCATCGATAAAATGGATCTCCAGAACATTGACTATTTGTTTATACTACAGCAACTATATGTTTTATCATATGTAATATTTATTTCAATGTAAAAATATGGATACAAATAAAACATTGGTTCTTTATGCGCGTGTTGATTTGATGATTGTAGCTGCCCAGCCAGGTCCCCCACATCCCTCGATATACAAATCGGAGTGCTGATGCTGTTGGTGGAGGTGGTGGTGGTGGTGGCAGCAGTGAGGTCGGCGGTTGATGGGAATAGGTGTTGTGGTGGATGATGGTGGTGGGGTTAATACTTGGTGGTTGGTGTTGGTGCTTAGTGGGTAGTGGTGCTGGTGGTTATAGAGGAATGGTGATGGTGGTGGTGATGGTGGTGGTGATGGTGATGGTCGGTACTGGTAGTAGGTGGTTGTGGCCGCAATGTCTAGACAATGGTTAGCCAACCATATTATTTTGTTGTCGGGGGTCTCATTGACTAGGTACTCATAATACATTCATACTGTGTGTACCCGGACATGGTAATTTTTCCTAGTTTTATTGCCTTTAACTGGCTGACTGGTGAGGTGTTTCAGACATTCCAGGGATCTACTTCCTAGCAAAATATTATGGAAACGATTTGAGCAAAAGTTGATGCAGACAGTCAAATTATTTTCAAAATATTCACTAAATAGTATGGAAACGATTTGATAGAAAGTTGTTGCTAACACCGCAGTCAAATTATTTTCAAAATATTTGTACAACGCGCATTGACGGCCTTGTAAACAAGTATGCTAGTATACCTCAGCCCTCGTGCCAGGCATCACCGCGCTAGCATACCTCATCCCTCCTCCTCCTCACTCGGTCGACCTCAGTTATGCGACCACCCCTACACTCATTCCAGGGATGTTATTTTCTGATTTTTCAAATCTAAATCGTGGTGCATTGGTAGTTTAAGCGAATAGTTTTGATACTAATTTGACATAGGAAGCTACAATTCGCACTAGCGCCATCGTGCGCACAAACTCTTAAAAGAGTGCTGTTCAATGCGACAATTTGACATAGGAAGCCACAATTCCGCTTAGTTTCAAAATACTTTTTTACTACAACCACGATGGACCGCATCGACCACCTAATACGTTAAACGATACAAGGGTGCTCATCATTATTCGTCAACGATGACGACGGTGGACATTGTTCCCATCATTTTTATAACAATTTTTAAAATTTAATAATTAAATGACTGATGCTTTAAAGACCACTCCTTAAATACGAGATGCATGATTATTATCTATATAATATTATGCATACAACATCGCTTGGCTTAGGTATATATTAACTGCATAGAGATGTACTTCGCGCTCTTTAAAAAAAATTAAATGACTGGTAGGAAGGCGCTTAGTTTCATGTTTGAGGGTTTTAGATGAAGGTTAACGCGTTTGCATACGAAATGAAGGATTAAAAGCGAATCATAGATGCTTTATGCACAATAACGAGGTGGTCAGAGAAAACATATTTCCCTGGATACCTTTTTAACACGCACAGATTTTTATGCACATAAACCATTTTGATCCATCGCATCTAGCCCGTGAACATATCCAAGATTTTCGCCTGCATGTATGTGTCATTATATGGAGGCCAGTACACGACAGTTTTTGATAGGACGCTAGTCATCTCACGCGATATTCCTTACATTTTATTTTGTAGTAGAGCGATGTAGTATAAATGTAAATGTTAATGTACATTCGGCTAAATTGTGTTGCGGATTTGCGTGCGCGTGTTACGGATGGCAACAACTATATGCACATGCCTGAACACGCATACACGCCAAAAATGCATGCGTACATGTGCGGCCGCATGCGGGCACGTGTTGCGGATTTGCAGGCTCATGTTATGGATGTTGACTTGTTAACTTGTTGCGGATGGCAACAAGTATATGCACATGCCTGAATACGCATACATGCCAAAATGCATGTGTACATGTGCGGCCGCATGTGGGCGCGTGTTGCGGATTTGCGGGCTCGTGTTGCAGATGGCAACAAGTATATGCACATGCCTGAACATGCATACACGCCAAAATGCATGCGTACATGTATGGCCGCATGCAGGCCGCGTGTTGCGGATTTGCGGCCACAGTACATATATTCTTATAAACGGTACAAATTCAATCCATTTTCTCATTCCAGTTTAAACATTGCAAAGTGGATGGATGTCTAACTGCAGAGTAGTTAGGTAGACTTAGGCAGTCAGATTTCATCTCACGTGATATTCCTTATATTTTCTTGTAGTAGAGCGATGTGGTATAAATGTAAATGTTAATGTACATTTGGGTAAAATGGCCAGCAGTACAAACTTTGACGGATCAGACACTGGGTATGTGCGATGTCGTTGGTGTTCCATCGACATCCGCGACACCATATGCCGACGGTCGAAACACGAGAGGGTCTGTAGGCATATGATCAAGAACCTAAAGAGATGGTGTACACCTGCAAGGAGTGCTATTGTCTATTACCAGTCAAACAGGATCCGCATGGGTGTCCTGTAATCGGTGATACTCCGACTGATATACAAAAAGCAAACATGACGCAGTTTGTTACCAAACTGACAACCGCGCCTGTGCGGATCTGCGAAGACTGAGACCTATCTCAAAACACGGCCCTTTTCAGGGCCCACAAATCATTTGAAAGAGAACTCTTTACCTGTTCAAAAAATAAAATAATGTAATGAATTTTTACACACAACAACCCGCTTCACACATGCATATGCAAGCACACATTCTGATCCGTCAAAAGTGGTCGATGGATGCTACTCTCTAAACTGTTAAACTCTATTATTTTACTATTATCAATACCAACGCTACTGTTCTAAATGGGCACCTGTACGCTATTGTTCGTGGTCGATTAATGCATTGCCATTGACTAGGAATGCATTTTGACACATCACACACAATTGGGTTACATAATATGATATAAACAATTACAGTGTAGCACTGCGTAACATTCAAGCGGAAACAAAACATGAGACATTGCCGATCAATGCAATGAACCATCAATTATTTTGTTAATTTTTGTGGGAGTAAGCATCCACACGAGCAAACAGGTTCACGAATTGGCGGGAGAAGACACAGAACAGAACAGTACTTAATTAAACTACTGCTGGATCTGAACTAACTTTATTTACATAGGCGGTATACAATCAAGGTGGTAGACCCCCCCCCCCCCCCCCCAAGATTTAATGACTGTTTTACTGTGATTGGCATCCTCTCACAATGTACATGCGCTGGTGTCGCCGCCGACGTCGCTGCTATCTACACTATGATTTATATCATCCCCAACAATTTCTTTCTCACTATTGAATATTTACAGGGGGTTCCAAGATGTGTTCAACTGGATGCGGGTACCGAGAATGTCACATAGAGGACATACAAAAAGCATTTCGTTGGTACCATAACGATGATATGTGCGGGGATAAAAGCGTGAGGAAAGGATCATCCCATTCCAACCAGGTAAAATTAAATCACGCCTTTTTCTTAGAATACCACATAGCAGTGTACCACCAAGATTTACTCAAATTCGTAATTCACGTCCTTAGATATCGTACTTTGCAAACAGTCACAAGATAAATTTCCATCAAAATCCAATCAGCTTGAGCGAGAGAGAGAGAGAGAGAGAGAGAGAGAGAGGGTGGGTGGGGTGGGGGTGGGTGGGGGCCGTAGGGGAGGATTATTGAAGTCATAACCTGGCTGAGATAATTATTGCATATCTATGAGATATAGGGAATATTTTTCTTACTAAATCTTACAACTGTAAACACCACAAGATATAAACACCCACTCGACATTAGAGTGTCAATCTATGTTGCCATACTATTTGAAACCTTAGGTGCTATTGTGGTGGGTAGGTTGGTTTTATATCTACATTTACTGCTGATGCTGCTTTCTCAACGAAATGCATTACTATCTCCAGAGTACAAATATTGTGGTCATCTAAGGATACCTAGCTGGTTCTATAGAACAGCTAATACGGCTCCATGGAACAATATACCAACATCTGTGACCCAATTGTTCTGGTCACAGACAACAACATTGTAGAAATCATATTGTTGACGCTGGACAATAGCTGTGGGGTCGCCATAGAACCCTGACGGTGGTCCTGAGAACAGGTGTTGTGATCGCAGAGAACTACATACTTAACTCTAAATGAAAATATTTGTTAATGTCTCAGAAAACAACATCGTTGATTTATTAATACCACTGGAGACAATATCACTGGTTCAAAACAAAACGCCATCGTTAAATCTAGAGAACACTATAGATCCCTGGTTAAGATAGCACAGCTACTATGGTCCTAGACAGCAGCATCTGCTACTCCAGTGAGCAGTATTGCTGACTACGTCGAATGGCATCGGTATCTCTGGAGAACAGCATTGGTCATAGAGACAACAGCATTGGTGGTGCCAGACACTCCAAACATTGAATCCAGAAACCAGCTGTAGCCGCATCAGAGGACAACTGTTATTCTAAGGAATATAGTTTGCGACTCCAATGACGACACTAGTGACGATCAGTGGTTATATAGGACAGCGTCTGCCCAAACTACTAGAGTGCTGCAGTAAGCAGTATTAATACTTCAACGTGTCTTCTGTTTAATAATGAACGACTTATTAACACATGAGATAATGCATCAGCAATTACATTTTCAAGTAGGTTGTGTCATGTATGTTCCAATTTTTTCAGAGGATTGAGCGGTGGTGGTCAACCTTAAGGATGAGCTGCACAGGGTTTTGGATAGACAAATTTAAGGACATGGTGCACACGGGAGATATCGACACATCAAATGCTCTACAAATGCATGTCTGCTTCAGCAAGGATACCCGTATTACGGATATTCTTGCCGATTAATGAATTATTCACATACCATAGACTCCTCCACTGATTTTTCTGCTTATTTGGGCATTGGTTTCCTCATATAAGTGATAGACTCAATGTTGATAACTTAAGCTTAGCATTACAATTATACTAGACATACCCATACCGTTGCGAATCCGATGGGAGGGAACGGGTGGATAGGCCAGGCAGTGCAAAAATACGTTTTACCGCGTCATTTTGCTGTAATAAACAGCGGTAAAATAGTGAGCGATGCTACCAACTGCTTTGAACCATTAATATACAAAGCCCACTAACTGATTTGAGCTATTTCCTATGTAAAAAGAGCATTGGTAGGGTACTGTTTATGCATACTGTGACAGTGGTCTCCTGGATGTAATTGGCTGGTTTGTAAGCAAATTTGTTAACATCCGTAATATAAACGAAAAGCTCGTTTCTTTTTCCAATCCACAATCTAAATCACAAATGTCAGCTTGATATCAAATAAGATAATGCTAATTTATAATACATCGGATGATTGTTAAATAGATTGTTGTAAAATTAGGGAAAGCTCATAAGAGCTCAGACATTGGAAATTCCGCAAATTGTATATCAATTTAAAAATGTATGCCTGTTGCCCTTCCAAATCTCAGCAGGACAGTGAATTCGAAACCAGGGTCCATTGCGATTGCGGAATATTGCAACTGACCTTAGATACATGGATACCTATAATGTTAGGAACCAGCATGATGCTGTTAGGTCACAAGTTCAAAGGTCAAGGGCAATGTGATCTTGATACAGAACTCTGCTTTTTCAACATTAAGTCTTTAAAACGTTTCCGCATATATTTCAGGATTGGTTAATCCTATTGCAACTAAACTTGGACACCTTGAAGATTTTCGATCTTCGGGTCTAATTTAGAAATATATCTACCACACCTCTGATAAGAATATGATGTAACGGTTGCTGCGACAACCTCTTATCAAAGACGCAGTAGCACGATTATCTGCTCGCCTCGTCGACGGTGATGGTGACGATATTTATACTCGATAATCTGGGCCTGATCTGACTCAGGTAAAAGATGGTGGCTCGGGACGGTGGTCTTCCGTCGCTTCCAGACTGGACAATAAATAACCCAAACCCTTGCTTCGAGGATATCGAAGTGATAATATATTCTCTGAAGTTTGACTGTCTGATATGACCATGAATATGTGTGACTTATGCTGTCACGATAGAAGTTAAAATAAAACTCTAAGTAAATATAAGTGGCTTATACTGCCACCAGCGATGTTAAATAATTAATATTGTACTTATACTAGCCCGACTACTTTGGGTGACTTATACTGCCACCAATGACTACAGAAACAACCGATATCTACGCGATACGAGTACTGGTTATTCTATCATTTACAAGTTGCGTTTCACGATTCGCTAGGCAGTTTCGTCAAATACTGTTCTTGGCTACTTAAAGCCATTCACCAAGAATTCATTTGAATCTCGACAAAATCAGTTCCACGGAACTATGCGGACTCGAGGCTAGGCTTTCTTCAGACCAATCTTTTTCTGAACCTTCAACGTTAGAGACCGGACTGAACCCCGACTGAAAGTTAAAGTCCCGCTTATATACAATCTTAGTTTTTTATATCTTGTTGTTCTCTAAAATTCCAGCTGCCTTTTATGACAGAATGACTTATCTTGTTTGACGACAAGTCTCGATTTGTGTATCTACGCCTATGAATCTGTCCGAATGACGAATGGTCGGTTTGATACCAAGTATCGATTTGTGTACCCAACATCCATGAATCTGTCAGAATGACGAATGATGGGTTTGATGACAAGTTTTGATTTGTGTACCCAACATCCATGAATCTGTCAGAGTGACGAATGATGGGTTTGATGACAAGTTTCGATTTGTGTACCTAACATCTATGAATCTGTCAGAATGACGAATGACCGGTAAACAAGTTACCATTCTTCTTAGTCTTGAGTGATTACTTTTCGGCTACTGCTTATGAATCTGTCCAAATGACGAATGATCGGTAAACAAGTTACCATTCTCCTTATCCTGATTGTTTACTTCTCGGTTCATTTTCTCAAGCTTTCATGAGAATATAGATCGCCATTGTAACTAACTGCTTCCGTATGTCATATTTCATCTGATTCCGGCTAGACGCTAATCATCTTGCCAATTTTGATAATGTACGTACACCGTCTG
This sequence comes from Chaetoderma sp. LZ-2023a, assembly GCA_034401795.1. Classification (NCBI taxonomy): domain Eukaryota; kingdom Metazoa; phylum Mollusca; class Caudofoveata; order Chaetodermatida; family Chaetodermatidae; genus Chaetoderma; species Chaetoderma sp. LZ-2023a. Next base: position 50,868,829 of record CM067374.1, on the reverse strand, counting down.
ACAATGTATGCATATCCCACGCTGATAATGTACGTATTCCTCTTACAAGGATGCTATGGACGGTACCAGTTATCCAGTGCTAATAATATATATCCAAATAATAAATATATATCCAAATAATAAGATGCTGGTAATGCATCTAAGTATAGATGATCATTGCTAGTAACCGCTGATCGGTACATCTTAATATACATGGTGACATAGTCTATTAGCTCGCCTGGTATTCACATCTGAATTTTGAATTTTTACTCGGGACTTACTCGTACATATAAGATGTCCAGCGGGGTCATGACTTCCCACAAGACAATCCCATATCTACACATGCCCCTCAACCGAAGTTAATTAGCCGTCTCTTGAGGCCTAAAGAGAGTGATAATTAACTCGTTGTGCACCATCAACAACCTAAACCACGCCCTACCAGAGTCCTCCAGACCATGTCATACATACATCATATCTTAACTCCAACAATGTTAACTAAACATGTCCGGGTAACGGAATATCGGGCGCAATCGACTGTCCCCGGAAACATAGGAAAACAGCATAATTCTATACAAAATGCATACTTGTCCGGGTAATGGAATATCGGGCTGAAATTACCATCCCCGGAAACACATTAATAGCATCATTAAACCGTGGTCGATAACCTCGATCCACGCGTAACTTAACATAGAAAACAATACGATTAATCAAGCAATACAATAGTATAATACACCACAATCAATTGTTCTAATGACGCCATCTAATCGTGACGACGTCACCATAAATGTCAGTCCTTAATCCTACAGTGCAAATATCATTACAGATCATGTGAATTTTTCCTATTTAAACAAAACAGTACACAGTATGGTATCATGATAAAGTTCGTGCCACAATTATTAATAGTCACCAATTACTGTTCCAGTAGAAACACATAAAGTTAGTGCCAAAATGTCACGGTGATACCTCCAAGCGGTCTATGCTCACGTTAGGATCCACCATGTCAACGTACGTCTCCATTTCTATCCAGTCGGCAGCCATCGGGTCGATCTCAGTCCTGGCATTAGCATTAGGCGACGACCCGGCTGCCAGCAGCAGCGGCTCCAGTAGAGCTGCAGGTCTCCGGGGCTGCTGGGTCTGAACAGTTGATGCAATGCTATGCGATTCACTACTATGGGCCGCATGTGGCTTGCATTTATGGGCCGCACGTGGCTCACATTTAAGCGCATTCCACATGCGTGATAACACGCCACATTTGTATAATATAAGCACAATTACTAACACAACTACGAAGGAACTTGTTGAATATGATACAAAAGAGTGTACCCCAATGCCATCGACCGCCACTGGGTCGATCATGGATAATGGTGCTAGCGGCACATACTTGGACTTTTGTAAATGGTTCCATCGTTGCATTTTCAAATGATTCACAATCACGGACTGGTTAAGAATTCCGGTCACATCCCATTGGGGCATGTCGATGGCCAGGCTAACCCGAGTGTGCGTCCGACTGTAAGACACAACAGGCTCGAATCGCCAGCCCTTTCCACTATAACCACATTCACCCGACATTAGTGCATACACTCCATTACTCACCACACACTGGTCGGTCAGTCGTCCGTCGCAGTGTACATCCATTGTTTCACCGAACGTTTGCAACACAATGCCTACTTTCTTATGGGCGAATAATTTGCTAGCGGTTACGTTGGATTCCGAAAGATGCACGCTACACGTACCATCGGTGGTGTTTGTTAACAGGCTCACTATGCAGGGCACGTGGGTCTTATCGACCTCTAACTGTCCCTGACATACCCTAGGACCGGTACCGTGACACCCAGACATCGTGAAGTACCATCCAGTCTTTGTATCGCGACCAATGCTAGTCTGGCCTACCACTATTTGCACGTAATACCCCACGGTAGCTAACGGTTCGGGCCATGAATGCAAACCGTACTCTATATAATTGCCATCGTCGATCAACGGCAACGTCGCCACGTAGTGTAACATATTGTCGTTCTCCCACCACGGGTAAACTATCACATTCCGGTAGTACCACTGGTACGGAACGTATCAGCTGGTTCCCTACTCTGCGTGTTCTGATACTGATGTCAGATCGGCGGGACCGAATATTTCCTCGGTTAATCTTCCTAACTCTAGGGACGCAGTTTGTCTATGAAATCGTGCTGCTGCCTTCTGGTAACTATATACCACACTCTCGGCAGAGTCAATAATATGCCCAAGCCGTACTAAAGCGTATAAATCGGCTTGTCGGGCGGCGTGCGCTTTAAATATATTGCTCACATTCCTAGTTAATTCCACTAGGCCGGTGGTAATTTCGTTGATACGGTTAACGTTGGTATTGATGCCTACGAATGCCAGTTTCACGTGAGAGGCTAGTTTGTTGGAGAAATGTACCAAACGATTTACGTTCCTTGAAGCAACCTCAACCACCTCCTTAATTGCATCTATATCACCAGAGGTAGCGGTACCAAATAGAGACGAGGCGATATCCCCGACAAAGTTAAACAAACCATGTTTGCATTGTATACTGTCCTTACGCACCATAGTTTGTTGTGTCTCAACAGCGGTTTTCTTAATGTTGTTAACACGATGTTGTAAACCAAAAATGTCTTGACTGCTTAACGAAGTCTTTTGACCGATGTCCACAATCAGAGCACGAAACTGCACTAACCGTTCAAGAAATTGGGGAGGTAAATAAGGGTGGTCAATAGACACCACTACGGTCCATTCAGCCTGGATAATGGATATATCCTCTGGTTTAGTTGTCATTACCCCGTTTGGTAATCTATGTACACTAGACGTCTTACACAATCCGTTTATTAAACATACTAGGGTTACCACCATACTTAATCGTAAAATATACATGATTCCACGCTCTGTGATGCTTACTGGTACAAAGCTAAAACTCACAATTTAAACGAATAAATTTTTGTATCTTGCGAACGAATTTAGTTTTAATTGTTATGATACTTTACGTATCGGCTATTCGCGATGTTATAGTATAGCAATACAATACACACTACTGGCAGCTGTGCCGCCGAATAACGGCATTTATACGACTGATGAAATCAGCGTATAGCACGTCATCGTAAAGGGCGGAGTCTACTATGCCAATACGGAGTCACTTGTTACCCTCTTCGTCCTCCTGCCTATGCCCGTGTTTCCGCTTCATATCCAGCCGGAGTTGCTTGCTGTCAAAATCGTCATCCTGTGTATGTCTGCGCTTGCGCAGCATATAAGGATGCGATGGAAGCATCTCCATTGGTTCAGGGGGCGGCTCTGGTGCCGCCTCCGGAGCATCAATCACCATGGGCCTAGGAGTTTCGATGACGTCACTTGGTGACTCATGGTTTCGACTGCGATTCGTACTGGGTTGCACCCTTTTCCGGTCAACCCTCTTACCCCCTGTACGCACCTCTGGCTCTATATCCGAAGCTGGCCGCTTCTTACGAGCCTGGGGTGTCGTATCGGCGTCGGTGACCATTGGTTCTGGCTCGGGCAACATCGCCCTGGGGTGATGGCTAGCTTTCGTCCCCTTGGTAGGGTTACGAATGGGGCGTGGTCGCACCCCGTCCCAGCACATTTCCGAGTCGACTACGCGCAGCTTACATATATTAAGCACACACATTCTCTCGGACCTTTGATGGTGGACATGGGCCACAGGTCCGTTAATTTTGAAGATCTCATACTCGGGGTCACTGCGAGAGGTCAATTTCATCCTCTCTTCAGCTTTGACGACCACCGAATCCCCCACTTTAAACTCACCAGCGTTCGCATGCTTATTAACCTGTTCCCTGTGAATCTCTCGAGATCTAGCTGTTCCCTCCCGAGCACGTAGCAAGGCGTTGTTGAGATACGTTAGTCTCTCACCAAGGTCTTGCGACGCATCGATTGGAACGGCCATTGGCAATCTCGCCCGTCGCCCATACGTCAAATAAAATGGCGTATATCCGGTCGTCGCATGACGAGTACTGCGGTACGCTGTCAAAGCTGCAACCCAACTCGTCTTCCCACGCCCGCGAGGCGTTGTTCACCCCTTTCTGGATCAACTCCTTAAGAGTGCGGTTGAATCTCTCGGTACGTCCATTGGTCTGCGGATGGTATGGGCTAGACCGTCTATGGTCGATACCGTGTTCCTCAAACCGCTCCTCCAGAGAATGGGAACAAAATTCTTTACCCTGATCGGTTATTACAATCTCAGGGACACCATGACGCGCGATATACTCGTTGAAGAATTTTTCTTCCACATTTTGAGATGTTTTCGCAGCGATTGGATATGCTTCTGCCCACGCAGAACAGTGATCAATCACCGTCATGATATATACGTTACCCTTACCCAATTCTAATAGTGGACCGATCAAATCCATTCCAATTATCTGACCCGGATAATTGGCCATGGGCATTTCACTATACCTGGGTCGGGTAGTGACAGGTCGGTTGACCTGGCACTTCGTACATGTTTCAAGCATACGAATTATGTCTTTTCTTAAAGACGTCCATACAAACGAATCTCTTACCATGCCGATGGTCTTCTGCAGACCTTGGTGACCAGCTCGTTCATGAGCCATCCGGAGCACTTTCTCACGGAACAGGGTGGGTAAGACAATTCTGGGGTACTCAGCATCCAATGCTGAAGGCGTAATTAAAGAATATAAAATACCGTTCTTGACCATGTACTCCTCCGGGGTGTCCTTGAACAACTCCGGGTATTCCTTGGTCTGCTCGGCACACAATTCGTCACATGGTATGTCGAACGCTTCCAGAGGGACGTGAGGTAATACTCCCTCGTCGACGTCTGGTATTACAAAGTCGCCCGTATCCAACGTCGCGACTTCCACCGGACGACGTAATCTGGACAACATGTCCGCTCGAATATTCTTCGAGCCTTGGATGTATTCAATCTTACATCCATACTCGGCAATCAGTACCGCCCAGCGCTGCACTTTCGTGTTTTTAACTTCGCCCACAAACAAACTCTTTAGGGGTTTGTGGTCGGTATACACGGTAAACTGCGTGCCAAATAGATAAGGTCTAAGCTTCTTTAGCGCGTATATTACCGCATAAGCTTCCTTTTCTATCACAGGCCAATTCAACTGACTGTCTTTAAGAGTAGAGCTAACATACTGAATTACCCGCTCAATACCCTTGTCATCTACCTGTACCAGTATCACACCTATCGCATAGCTAGACGCATCAGTATATAACTTATATGGAGCATTCAAATTTGGATATGTGAGAACCGTCTCACTACACAGCAAGTTTTGCAATTTCTTAAATGCTTGCTGTTCCTCCTGACCCCATTCAAAACGTTTATATTTCTTAGTCAATTCTATCAAAGGCTTAGCAATTTCGGCATAGCCTTGCACACAAGAGCGGTAATACCCTGTAGCGCCCAGGAAACTTCTCACCTCACCCACGTCGCGTGGCGGTGACATTTCTCTTATGACCTTGACCTTCTGGACCTGAGGAGCCACTCCCTGTGCTGAAATACGATATCCTAACAAATCAACTGATGGTTGGGCGAAATCGCATTTAGATTTTTTCACTTGCAAATTATATTCTCGAATTCTACGCATTACCGTACGCAAATGCTGTGCATGCTCAGCCGGATTTCTTGAATATATGACTACATCATCAACAAAAACATGCAAATATTTTCCCACGAATTCTCGGAAAATATCGTTCATTGCCCTCTGAAATACGGCACCTGAGTTCGCAAAACCGAATGGCATCCGAACAAATTCGAACAAACCTTGGCTGCAAACGAACGCTGTTTTCGCTATGTCTTGGCTGTCCATTGGTATCTGCCAATAGACAGACTTCAAGTCCATAGTCGAAAATATCGTAGCGCCGCCCATAGAATCAAAAATGTCTGATATATTCGGCAAAGGATAGCTATCCTTACGACAAACGGAGTTCAATTTCCTATAGTCAATGCAAAATCTCGTCCCCCCGTCCTTCTTAGGGACCAACGTAATGGGTGACGCCCATGGGGATGACGACGGTCTTATGACGCCCGCTGCCAGCATCTCAGCCACTTGATTCTTGACTATATATTGCTTGGCTAGCGGTAGACGGTACGCTTTCTGCCTAATAGGATAGGCATCCCCTGTCAGTACCATACACTTGACTTTGGGAACCAATCCTAAAGTATTTGGATGAGCCGTATCAAAAATATCCGCAAAGTCTGCCATGACTTTGTCGATATCTTTATATCCGGTCGTTTCCTTACAACTTGCATGGACGTAATTTGTCTGTTCCCTATAGGGATATCTAAAGGGATATATCTGGCCAAACCATACTACAATTTTGGCCTGATAGTCAATCTTTGCATTTCCCAGGTGCAAAGCGTCCGCTCCAAGTAAACATTCATGCCTCATTCTGGCCACAATCGTACTAGGGATGGGTCGGGCGTTCTTGAATTTTACTTGTGTTTCCCCCAAAAGTTTTATCGGGGAACCATTTACAGCTAAGAGCGTTTTTGCTCTTTTCAATGGCCTAGCATCCAACATGCTACACCATATATCTTTACGAATTAAGGATGTGCTAGCACCAGTATCCACTAAGGCATGCAGGTACTCACCCTGATCCGTTGGAGCGTTTTTATCTATACGAAGACGGATTAAGAACCGCTCGGTCGGTGATCTCACCAACGGCTCTCTCCGTCGTCGTTTCCCGGGCTCCTTCGTCCATTAACCACTTCAGCGTAACTGTGCCTATGATTCGATGCATTATTTCTGATACCGTCTGAATAACGGCCATGTGCATCGGTATTTTCACTCGTTAAAATAAAACCGTCACGATCAATATAATCTTCTCCCACACGCATCTGATTGTTTATGTCCTTTCTGTAGTTGCGGGAACATTCTCGTGGCGTCGTTCGTACGTTCGTCTGTCGGTCGTTTATTGTGTCGATTTCCATGTCCCAATTCTCTTCTTCACATGGACGCTTCACCGCTCGTCGTTCCAATGGTCGATCTATCTGTCCGGTCGGTGGTTCTCTGCGCTGGCCACGCACGCCATGCGGACAATCCTTAACGAAGTGTCCATTCTGATTACACCCAAAACATTTCGTCGTTACGGTCGGAGTCGTCTGTCGGGTCATGTATACCCCAAAACAATTCTGGGCCATGTGTCCTTCTCTCCCGCACTGGGAACAGGTCATGGGTGGCCGTTGTGGTCGGGGCTGTGGTCGCGGTTGTAGTCGTCGTGCGGTTGGTTGCACTGCCTGACGGCAGTCACTTTTATAGTGACCGATTTGTCCACAATTGTAGCAGGTAATGTTTGCAGCGCTTCTCGGCGATCTGCGTCCCGCTCCCGGATTAAGTTGCTTGGGTGGCGGGGTTGCTGTTTTTCGCGTGGGTGCAGCGCGTTGGGCTGCCGGTTTAGGTCATTCTTGCGCTGCTTGCAAATCCTGCACCACCCCGCACAGCTGCTCGATCATTTTAGCCTGCTGCGCCATTTGGCTTTTTAACCCCCTCACTACTTTCCACACCTCTTTTTCCTCCGCTGGCTCCAACATATCTATCTCCATCCGCTCTTCACGCCTGCCGCCGTCAATTTTCATTTCCCGTAGCCGGTCGTTGCAGGTCTCCTCCTCCTCGGCAATTTCGATGGCCCGCGCCAATGTCGTCGTCCTTTTCCGGACGATGCGTTTGCTTAAGTTTTTATCGTTCAGGGCACGTAAATAAATGTCCAGGACGGTGCGGCGATTATCTGCGTTCGCCTCAGGGTAGGCGCGCACGCTTGCCTCCAAATACTGTCTGTTAAACGTGACCACTGTCTCGTTTCGGCGTTGATGTGTCCCCTCCAAATCGAATTTGATCCGCTCTCCTTCATTTGCGGATATAAAATTTAGTGTGACGTATTGCCGCAACTCTTCGAAGGTGACGTCCTCCCTCACCTTCCCCGCAAGGAATCCGTCCAGTGCCCGTGCTAATGGTCCCCGGGCTGCTCGGGTAACGACGTAGACAGGTACGCCTTCAAGTCGCCCCTCGTTGGCCGCCCACGCCCTCCTTGTGGCGTCCAAAAACTCTCGTACCTCTTCCGGTACCACTCCGTCACAGGGTTGGATGCGTTCTATAGCGTCCCGGATTTCTCGCCTGTATATTCTCTCGGTCTCGCGTCGGTCCCCGCCTTGTACTATGGCTCCCGCCATTGCCGTCCCCATTTCCTGCATGGCTGCCACTGTGTCGGGTCTCAATTGTCGGTCAGTTGGCGGTAGTCTCGGGTTGGTAGGGTTTTGTGGTTGGGCCATTCTGGGCAGTCTATCTCAGTCGTTACTTTGATATATTGTACTCACGGTTCACACAGTGTCCAATCCTGGAATATATAAATCCTGGCACGGCGAAGCCACTGAAGATTTTCGATCTTCGGGTCTAATTTAGAAATATATCTACCACACCTCTGATAAGAATATGATGTAACAGTTGCTGCGGCAACCTCTTATCAAAGATGCAGTAGCACGATTATCTGCTCGCCTCGTCGACGGTGATGGTGACGATATTTATACTCGATAATCTGGGCCTGATCTGACTCGGGTAAAAGATGGTGGCTCGGGACGGTGGTCTTCCGTCGCTTCCAGACTGGACAATAAATAACCCAAACTCTTGCTTCGAGGATATCGAAGTGATAATATATTCTCTGAAGTTTGACTGTCTGATATGACCATGAATATGTGTGACTTATGCTGTCACGATAGAAGTTAAAATAAAACTCTAAGTAAATATAAGTGGTTTATACTGCCACCAGCGATGTTAAATAATTAATATTGTACTTATACTAGCCCGACTACTTTGGGTGACTTATACTGCCACCAATGACTACAGAAACAACCGATATCTACGCGATACGAATACTGGTTATTCTATCATTTACAAGTTGCGTTTCACGATTCGCTAGGCAGTTTCGTCAAATACTGTTCTTGGCTACTTAAAGCCATTCACCAAGAATTCATTTGAATCTCGACAAAATCAGTTCCACGGAACTATGCGGACTCGAGGCTAGGCTTTCTTCAGACCAATCTTTTTCTGAACCTTCAACGTTAGAGACCGGACCGAACCCCGACTGAAAGTTAAAGTCCCGCTTATATACAATCTTAGTTTTTTATATCTTGTTGTTCTCTAAAATTCCAGCTGCCTTTAATGACAGAATGACTTATCTTGTTTGACGACAAGTCTCGATTTGTGTATCTACGCCTATGAATCTGTCCGAATGACGAATGGTCGGTTTGATACCAAGTATCGATTTGTGTACCCAACATCCATGAATCTGTCAGAATGACGAATGATGGGTTTGATGACAAGTTTTGATTTGTGTACCCAACATCCATGAATCTGTCAGAGTGACGAATGATGGGTTTGATGACAAGTTTCGATTTGTGTACCTAACATCTATGAATCTGTCAGAATGACGAATGACCGGTAAACAAGTTACCATTCTTCTTAGTCTTGAGTGATTACTTTTTGTCTATTGCTTATGAATCTGTCCAAATGACGAATGATCGGTAAACAAGTTACCATTCTCCTTATCCTGATTGTTTACTTCTCGGTTCATTGTCTCAAGCTTTCGTGAGAATATAGATCGCCATTGTAACTAACTGCTTCCGTATGTCATATTTCATCTGATTCCGGCTAGACGCTAATCATCTTGCCAATTTTGATAATGTACGTACACCGTCTGACAATGTATGCATATCCCACGCTGATAATGTACGTATTCCTCTTACAAGGACGCTATGGACGGTACCAGTTATCCAGTGCTAATAATATATATCCAAATAATAAATATATATCCAAATAATAAGATGCTGGTAATGCATCTAAGTATAGATGATGATGATCATTGCTAGTAACCGCTGATCGGTACATCTTAATATACATGGTGACATAGTCTATTAGCTCGCCTGGTATTCACATCTGAATTTTGAATTTTTACCCGGGACTTACTCGTACATATAAGATGTCCAGCGGGGTCATGACTTCCCACAAGACAATCCCATATCTACAACCTGATTACCCAAAATGTTAGAAAGAAGCATGACAACATTGAGGGCAGAAGGTCAAAGGTCCTGGTAACTGTGGCAAGCGGGAGACAGGCAAGACATTTAATTCCGCGGAATTCTTGTCCTTATATAAATGCATTTATTTCGTTACTTGTTAGACAGCATTTGCTCATAAAATATATGAAATCACCGAAGGTGTGCTTGCACACACTAGAAAACCGATCATCCAATGATATACGTTTGAGTGCATTTGTGCGTCCATTAATTTGTTCACTTATGTACATGCACACGCGCGCGTGCGTGCGAGCGTGCGTGCGTGCGTGCGTGCGTGCGTGTGTGTGCGTGTGAGCGCGCCGTGAGTGCGTGCGTGCATGCGTGCGTGAATGTTTAATATATGTATATACCTTCAACATCTAGCAAAAAATCTCTCCAGTTTGTGAGGACAACCTCCTCATCAAACCTTCTGTTACTTCCATCTTGTGCAAGCTCAGGTATGAACAGGGTGTCCACAATGCTTGCCGTAAGACGCGTGTGGCAGTGGCAAAAAAGTTCCTTTAATTTATCTCCATGCGCTCGAATTTCATATAATACACCAAGCGTCTTCAGGCCATCACAGAGTCTTTTGAAATTAAATTAAATTTTTTTTAAACAATTCAGTTGATGTGATATGTCACCCTTCTTTTGACAAGAAGAGTGTGAAGGTCCAATAAACTAATGAATGAAAAGCAACATTGATCGGTTACAGGCTGTCACATAGCAGCTATTAATCATAATTGGATAGGCATATATGTTTAAATTCATAAAGCAAACGTACACAAAGTATAAGATAAGTAAATGTCAACTGGTAGAATAACTATCATAAGAGGCATTACATAGCTAAATAACTGTTCTTATCAGATACAATCATGGGTACTAATCGGTAAAAACAAACATTGCAACCGGCCAAAGTATGAGACTAGACTAGTGATGCATCAGTTAGGAGTAGTGTCACGTGCCAACATCAAGAGTAGGAAAGCAACTAGATCCAGTGTACAAGGATGCTTTCTATCTGTTATCCAACGGTCCACAAACTTCAGCACAGAACTTAGCATACCGACTGCATTTCAGAGAAATAACTGCGTTGCTATGAATGTCTCATGATGAGTTATATTGATCAGTGTCGATAACAGGATCGGTCATGATTCTCCATTTCATTGGTTCACTGAACCGGTATGTAAGTGTTATATAACTCTTATTGAACATAATAGACATAATAGACAATAATGTTTCTATCCTGTCACTAATCCATCCGAAGAATGAAACTCCTCTCCAATACTCTGTTCTATTCTATTCAAATTTATTCTATAGAGGGATCCGATCTCTAACCAAAGTATATGCCGTCATACTCAATTACGTCACGCAACAGCATGTTAGGCTGGCGTCACAATAGAAATTGACGTATCCAGCTCCGTCATGAACGTTACGAAGTCCGTCAAGTTTACGAACTGTGTGTCTTTGAAGAATCTACAATTTAGTAACATATGCTGTCGAGTAATTTGGGGCTAATTTGACCTTGAGGTGCGTCGGTATGGTTAGAAATGGATCGTCTGTTCTATTTATAACCATACAGTGCAGCTCGGAAGGGACTTGACATGACTACAACTAATTACAATACCGAAAGCTTAATCTGAACGTAACTATATTTCTATACTACCACTATATTTGGGACTACGGGCCCTGATTGCTCGGAAAAAATAATCTAACAAGTTTTAGTTTCTGGACTATGGCCACCTACAATTTCTAGTGTTCTGCAAAAAATACTAAACTAGATTTGAACTGCCATGGTATGCCAAACGCTAATCGAAACAAGTGCGGTTGAGAAGGCAGTTGAGACCCTGAGAAATGGACGTGCATCTGGACCTAACAGCTCCAGTCATGAATTGTGTCCCTCGCCGCATCAGGAGAAGAGGGTATTGTGATCCGGTATGTCGCGCTGTCCGTCTGTCTGTCTGTCTGTCTGCATGCCTGCCTGCTACCTGCTTGCCTGCATGCCTGCATGCCTGCCTGTCTGCCTGTCTGTCTGTCTGTCTGTCTGGCTGGCTGGCTGGCTGTCTGCCGGTCTTTCTGTGTGCGTGCGTGCGTGCGTGCGTGCGTGCGTGCGTGCGTGCGTGCGTGCGTGCGTGCGTGCGTGCGTGCGTGCGTGCGTGCGTGCGTGCGTGCGTGCGTGCGTGTGTCTCGGGAGCTGCATTTCGAAAACTGCTGGTCCAATTTGGCTCAGATTTTAACACAAGAAACGGTTGACAATACACTGATTTGACAAAATTTCTTTTGTATGATGCAAACCGTTGAAGAATACTGTAACCTAGGGCTCGGTGGCTAATGCTTTGGTGATGCAATTTGGCTAGCCATTAAGCATACAAGGGTGGACTAGATCGACAATTTCTAGAGTTGCTTAGCCTCCTGAAAAATCCAGATTTTAAAAGTTATTTGGACATGCTGGAGGCGTGAATTAATAAAGCTAAAATATAGCTTCTTACAGGCCCAAACGACTTTGTTAGCGAATCAGATCGCGAGTTAAGGAAACTATGAAAATCTTTCGTGTAGCTATAATTAGGCAATTTTTCTGACATCGATGGTACTATACTGTTAGTCACACATATAATAGGACTTTGTTGTATTAGAATTTTAGCCAAATCGGACCAGTAGTTTCTGAGGCCCAGATTTTGATCCAATCTGAATCTAAGGTTTTTTTATGTGGTTCATAGCTGAAGTCTGGTAAACCTTGTCATGGTAAGATCCTTTGCTGAGTTAAAATTTGCGCTAACTATGATCAGTAAATTTTTAGATACATCTCCGAACACCCACCCATTCCTGCATGCGAGTGAACCTGAATACAATACCTTATTCCCCTTATGGGTGATATTAATAATTTAAAGAAATTTAAAAAAACCAAATAATAATAATTACTCACTGGTCGTAACATTGTTTCACTCGTCCCAAAACAACAAAGTGGGTCAAGCATTCACACAATTCGTCTTTCCTCGCAATGCCAAAAGACATTGCAGAGCAGCCTGCCAGCTGTATTAGAACCGCGGATGAGGCATAGTCTGAATTGCTTTCAGCATTTGTGATCTGAATAGTATAGTATATAGCACAATCAACACAAACACACATGCCATCAAATGGGGATACACAATGCTGGTAACTATTCTGACATGCCCTTAGGCAATACACAGTGCCAGCATAAATCTGCATTTTTTAATTTAATAACATGTTAAAATAAATACTCATAATTCTAGAGTACTCTTAGAGTTGGTTGCATTTACACATACACCATCATTTAACAGATTGTGTTTTACAGCGAATCGTAAGGCTATTGCAATCGTTAGCTATTATATTTTATTTTAAAACATGTGAAAATATGGCATCATACATAAAATATAAACTCGATATTTTCTTATGAGATCTACTTTTCTAATATGTTGTCGATTGCATTCAAATCACACTGATGTTGCCCATTGAGATATAGGTTCCCATTACACATATTTATTTCATGAAACGGTGTGGCTAGGCAGCAGCCCAGTGCCATTAGTATTTACATAAAATGCTGTTTTTGGCTGTTTAACCAAAGACAGCTTTCTTGTAATTTTCAACTTTAATCATTTGGAAAACACGAAATTGTACGTACTGCGTAAGTGGTGAAGGGCTAATGGAGGAGACAATCTGCTGAAACCTAATTCTGTGTACTGGGGCAGCTTTAACGTGTTCAGCCTCCTGGAATGGCGTTGAATGGAAACACTGGATAGAAATCATTCGTGTCTTTCGGTATATACGAGATCGAGAAAAGAGACTCGTATGTACTGAGTGACCATTGGCGTAGTAATTTCCACTAGAATATGGGGATAAAGAGAATTCAATCTTCGAGGACACTAAAACTAACCTATTAATCGCTGACATTATAATTTTACATAAAACTGGATAATATAAAGCGCGAAGGTAATGGAAACCGGGCTTTATGTAGCAAAAAGAAACCGCGCTTACGTTCAAGATTTGCTCTTTATAGGTGTCGTCATACACATCGTCAATAGTTGGCTTAACATCATCTATGCCGCATACAAGTGCTTCGTACAGCAATGTGTGAAAAAAGCATGGTGATGGCCCTCCGTGTACCAACATGTAAGCCAGCATACGCCCGACTACGGTGTAGTGTCCGGCTTGGATAGCTTCAAAGAGGAAAACAAGCCAGCGCGTGTTATTAAGAATTTATAAGTGTTATATGTAGGCCTACCGGCCAGTTCCTGTCGTCCCACCTCCTCACTTACACGACCACCACCTCATTTTATGTACCTAGGTCAGATGATATGTTATTCATGTGAGGGTCCTTTGTTCGCTCACCCAGCAAATGTTAGAGGTTATAAGAATTTGAAGACATCAATGATAATTATTGGATAGTAAATTATGACAACTCACTAGTTCTTTTGATTATTAGTGTCAAAGGGGTACCCTTCCATATTGGACCTGGGACGCAGGGGTGATGGAAATGTGAGAGGATGTCAAAGGCTATCTTCTAATATGTCCATTGACCTTCTTTGATGAAGGAGAGTTATTTTCTGCCAAAAACGAAACTGGTAAATTTGACGCAAAAGCAGTACCCTTCCACTTTGGTACCTGCCTTGCAGATCAATCAGCATCTCCATGACTCGAATGGTAACATCCTGACCAAGTATGGTAGTGATCCGATCAAAAGTCTAGGTGTAGTAGTGGTTTAAAGATCAATACTGAAAATACCCATACATTTCCTATGGGACCTTTTGCCCACTCAAAGGTGGGTAGCTCGGAAACTATTGGACGGATCCAAAATAAAAACAAGAGCACACGATTTCATGATGAGTAGCAGAAGTTGACCAAATTTGGAGTTGACCGGATGAAAACTGTAGGAGGGGATGCGGTCCAAAGTTTTTGAGGAAGAATAAGAAAGAAATAAATAAAGAAAGAAACAAGAAGAAAGATCCTGAGTGATTTCAATAATCTGCGATTGTATCGCATATTAATAATAATAATAATAATAATAATAATAATAATAATAATAATAATAATAATAATTGCAAACGCTCGCCCTCCCGTTTTTGTCACATTTTAAGATTTTTCTGATTTTCCGGATTTCTTCGGATCACACCAAATGTTGTGGAATCCTAGTATATTGTCACATCATTTCTTGTTTTAATATATGAGCAAAATTGGACCAATAGTTTGCGAGATCTGCATTGACCTGAATTTGTTCCAATCCAGATCCTGGTTCTATTATCCGCATCATGGTCAATATCCAAAAATCCTCTTGCACCACAAATACCTTCGTTGGGTATAAAATTTGAGCCAGATCGGAGCAGTTGTTTTTTAAGATACACGTGAGGACGGACGGACACACAGACCCAATTACATGACCCTCTTCCCCTTACGGGAAGCATTACATCAATTGTTTATGATGCTCTTAAACTACTCAAAATTAAACTTTATATAGTCAACGGTATGCGAATATGTACTCGTGCCTGTGCGATTTTGTGCGTGCGGGTAGGCGTATACGTGAGTGGGTGTGAGCATTTGTGAGTATGCATGTATGCGCGTTCGTGAGTGCTCACCAGCGTACGTGTGCGTGCGTGCGCACATGCATACGTGCGAGCGTGCGTGTGTGTACGTATAATAACCTGAGTAGTTTAAATCCAGTAAACGTGCTTCCTCTGGTCCAGTAAATATGGACATCTTGCTAATATCATTTAAGAGAAGCCTAAAAAGTTCTCTAGTTGGTCCACCTTCGTCAATCGCATCTTCCCCCACAAACTTAACGAACAATTGATGGCGTGGGTTGAACAAGGGCCTTTGAAAGGCTCTCATACTTCCTAAGAGGGCAACTAGACGGGTCACATTGACAGTATTCGTCCTCTCTTCTATGATTTGCAACCTCGGTCGCGCCAGAATATCGGTCATACTTTCTTCAACCGTGCTATATAGAAATAAAAAATAAAATAAAATAAAAATTGTGTAAGAAGAATTTTGGTGACAAACCAATATGGTAGAATTTTTAGATCAATAATCATATTGGAAGCGCAGGAACTATGTTTGATACATTTGTAAGCTAAACAGAAATGTGTTCCTGACATTTGCATGCTGCGGGTACAGTGTCCTGTAGGCCCACCGAAAGCACATTGGCCAAGAGGATACAGCCTGTGTAATGATAATCCAGCGCCAGAGCATGTGCTCCAAACCTGTCCACCTTTTGATGACCAGAGGAAGGATGTATGCCCCGAGAAAATGGACCTCGAAACCAAGCTGTGGTGAACGGTAACCAACTTCTGCATGACTACCCAATTGCTAAAGATATAAACACCAATGGAGACGAAGAATAAGAAGCCTTCGGCGGTTGACCAGTAGGTGGTATCTTTCTTTTTAACCCCTGCTTAATAAGGACCATAGGTACACATTCTTGTACTGCTGCTCTTAACTTGTTTGTAAAAAATACCCCCATTGGTTCTCTGTCTCCATATCATTCAAGATGTTGTCCCAATCAAGTCTAACATACCTTTCATTTGGTCATAATTTGCCTTATTATAAATATATCTTGCCTTGGGCTCCACTTAGTTTAACACATTTGCATAGATCTGTACTTTTATGACTGAGTGGCCACTTTTACCTAGAGGTGCATCTATATCAGGTTCCCCTATCATACATTCTTCATTTGTAAATATGAAGACTGAACATGTTGTACCTCTGCCTCTAGTTTGTTCAGTTACATGCTGATGTAAAAAAGAATCCCTTATGGTCTCTATCAAATCAAATTCAGGATCCTCTTGTCCACCTAGTCATCTTGTCATCTATGTCATCAGTTATGGTCTATATAAAATCAAATTCAGGATCCACTTGCCCTCCTAATTAGTACGTCCTCTAGGTATCCGATGTAAAAAAAGACTTTCCGGATGATTTGTTCGGTGCCTACTCCTACCAGTTTGCAACACACATCGTGGCAAAATTTTGGCTAATCGTTTACCCATTGTATATCGACAGATATAAAGATAATTTCCACCATTAAATTGGAACTCATTTCCTTTAAAATGTATCTCCAATAAATTTATAATTCCGTATCTGGTCGATCTGGATCTGGAAATTTGCTAAATGCATTGTTAACAGCACTGACTCCAGCATCGATATCTATATTGGTGTACATATCATCTCTTCGTGATGTGACTAAACATACAAAACCATTGTCTCATGTTGAATCTGATTGTAGGCATCCCACTTTCCACCTGTGTGGAACAAGTCTCTGTCTACATTTACAACCTGAATTGTTTGCTCTTTTAATTAATGAGTGAGTGCCATATCTGGTGTGGGATAGGCACAGTGAATAATTATCTGGACCAACAGCCATGGGGAAGTGTATATATAAATCACTTATTAATTAGCGATGAAATAAGCAATACGTTTCCACTTACCACTTGTGACAATAACCTCTCTCCGGCATCTGTGGTAGGATCTGAATCATTAGATTTCTGGAATATATAAAATTTAAGATTCTGTTTTAAAATAGCCAGTTAGCTTGATATAAATGATTGAGAGAATAAATGGTAAACTGGCAAGAAATAGGTCAGTGCTGATATTCAATAATCACCCTCACCCACCCTTCTTAAGGAGGAGAAATAGGTTTGGAAACTTATACCTGATATCACAATCTGTTAAGTATTCACAGTAATATCGTTCTTTGTCTCCCTCCCTCCCTCCCGCCCTCCCCCCCCCCCTCCTCCCCCTCTCCCCCCCTCTCTCTCTCTCTCTTAAGTTCTCACTTAGCTCTAGCTTCCCCCCTTCACCCCATCCCTAGCTACGCCTCCATTCCCTCTCTCATTCCCTCCCTCCATCCGTTTACATATAGAATTGATTTTTCATGTTATACTAGTAGGTTAGCAGTCATAGAATAATAATAGAGCCAATTACGCCTAGTTTCTCCACCTAGTATGACTATGTTAATCGTGCAGCTCCTCTTTACAGTATTTATTAGGAAAGTGGTATTAAGTAAGCAATTTGAAAGAAGTAGGTTGTCAGGTAAAATTTATTTCATGGAATACCAATAGGGCCAATTAAGCTTAGTTTCCCCATCTAGTATGCCTATGTTAACCGGTTTATAGTATTTATTAGAAAAGTGGTGTTAGGTAAGCCATATGAAAGAAGCTAAAACAGACCAACACACATTAACATAACAATATGAACTATGGTATAAATATTTATGCTTATTTTACTGAATTACCTCATCTTTTGGTATTGTATGAAGATAGATCCTCATAGGATGAGTAATAACGGCTTTGTAGTACGCATAGGCCGTAAACTGTATGTCCTTCCCAACAACATCCTCAAGTAGAGCACCAGAAAATGATCTTAGGGTGGTATTGACATCACATAATTCTAGGTTTTGGTTAACGTTTTTTCCATTTGGGAAATAAATTTCAAGAATAATTTTGATAATTTCCTCCATATTTGCTGATTTCTCTATATCAATATGATGGGGGCCTCCACCTTTATTTGCTGTCACCATTTGAAACCCTCTTGGAGTAAAATGTTTCCAACCGACATAGAACCGATACGTTGTTTTATCTACGGGGTGGCCAACTTTACGCCCCCTTCTCTGTTGATTCAATTCCAACAATCTTTGCACCACCGGAGAAGATGCAATGTTACCTAGAACGGAAAATGTACCGTAATTAAGAAATTAAATTGCCTCCACATTCTGCTACAATCTTAAGTGCATGGCATAGTCTGTTGAATGCATAAATTGGACTACTCACTATTTCTATGGAAACCGTAGCACATATAAACAACATCTTAAATACAACCTCTCCCAACCACGCACACAGATAATTTCAGGTTGGAATGATCTTGTCATCACCGACTGCAAAATAGAGTGAGGTATGCACATGGTTAGGCACACCATCAACAGTTTGTAGCAAAGTGTAGGTTGCTCCATGATGTCACAAGAAAGGGTGCACTGGGATTGTCCGTACCACACGCGCGCAAGTGGCAATATGATAGTAAAGTGAGAGTAGAATGTAGTATATGAGGAATAGCAGATGGCAGGGCATATACATGTAGAATGTGGTGATATAATACTGATAGTGGATGATTGATTGATTGATTGATTGATTGATTGATTGATTGATTGATTGATTGATTGAATCTCGGAAGACAGAGATGTGTCTAATAACGTGTAGACTAAATTTATGATGTGTTACTTGGCAAGATGTTGTGTGCCGATTACACGAAGTTACAATGGCCTTATACAAACAAATACTTGTGATATCTTAATAAGTTAGCCTAGTCCGTCAATCGGGAATCAAGTCCAAGGTATGTCCACGTAAGACTGTCTATTCAGGACCCTCCTGTACACGAACTAGTCTGACACCCTTTGGTCATAACAACTATTTTCAGAGATCATCAAGTCAGCCATTGATAAGCATGCTGTGAACATACAGGTCACGGGCGTACTCTTGTACGCTCCAGTTTAATCTTTTTTAAAGCAATACGTGCGGTAGGGACCCCCTCCTAAACATAGCTAAGGGAATAGGTGAGGAGCTCGGCTTTCGCCCATGGAACCTCCGCTGGATGACACTACCCACTCCGATCTCATCACATATGGTGCAAAGCAAGTTCGCCTCATATAAAATCAGTCAACCTAGGAGGTAATAAACCTGTGTAGTATCAGACTGTGACACGAGGAAGTGAAATGTGACAGCAAAAAGTATAAATGTATGTAAATAATTAGCACGTAATTCAGTTTCCTACAACAATATTAAATCCACAATGAAAATACCTGACACGACTTCTTTACATTTAACACGTAGCCGGGCACGATCCCCTATTCCAACTACTCCCAAATGAACAAATTCCTGTTCAGTTAGATTGATGACCTCTTCCGGATTAATCTGAAAGTGCAAAATAAAATTAAAATGTGTTATTACTGAAGTTGATTTGAGGACAATTAATTAGAATTGACACATGCGCCAAACATCAATTCCGATGTGTTGTTGATACAGACCCTCGGGAATATATAACCTGATTGTTCCTGCTGCTAACACATCAGGTTGTGCCGCTGCGATGATCTGTTAGTGTATCGTTTCGGGGTTCGGGTCCACTTTCAATTGGTTCATTATGCCCTCCATATAGATATATGGGGTATATAGCATTTGCTTTATCCGTTCATCAGTTCGTCCATCCGTCTGTCCGGTTGAATAACTCTAGCTCTATTGGAGCTACCTTCACCAAACTTGCCTTGGAGGTACGTTTTTGCAGTCCGACGAAGCGTATCCATTTTTGGGTAAACACTTCAAAGGGCAAGGTCACGGCGACCCAATTAATGAAATTATATTGCGTTTCCGGATGTTAACTCAAGTTTTATTGTTGTGATCCTTCCCAATTTTGGGTGCGAGGTCGACATTGCTATTCCGAAGAAGCCTCCCGATTTTGGGTTCAGACAGTCAAAGGTGAAGGTCATTGTACCGAGATTAATGAAATTAAATTGCGTTTCAGGTTATCTTTAGGGCTCCGAAAAATCTCCTTAGCTTTGCGAAGAAACTATCGATTTTGCAGTCAAAAGGTCAAAGGTCAATAGCATGATGACCGAATTATGGAAATTATGTTGAGTTTCCAGACCACAACTCAAGTTATACTGGAGGAATTATGGCCATAGTCTAGGGGAAGTTTTCAACCCATAGTCCAAAGCAGCTTATTGATTTCGGGGTCAGAATGCCAAGGTTTAAGGACCATATTGATATTACGGTCAAAGGGTCAAGGGGCATGTTTGAGCCAATTAAAGAAATTGCATGACTGCGGATTGGTGGTGTGTGCATACTTTATGAATATTTGATTGTTCTTCTTGTTGTACTTAACTCTGATGTTACATTGCCAGCTGGTAAAATACAATTTAATGTTTGCATCAAATAAACATATTCCCCAAAATATCCCACATCAATAAGACAATCACAGGGAGATAATTTATCACCAGTGCTCTTCGCCTGATACCTTGCTTCAGCTTTATCATCTGCCAGTGAACATTAGACAAGACCAAACCCATCAATCTCAAAGTGATACATGCCACTAGGTATTGAGTATTCTGATAATGGCGCTATCCAGTTTATCGATCAATCATATGACATCATAATTAATTACGTCATATGTAGACTAACGTCATAATCAATACGCTCTTCTTGAAGCTGTGGATTAGAGATTCTAAAAGTCCCATGAAAGTTAAGATCGACCTACATGATGCTAAATCTGTCTTAATGTTATCTAGCTGTGACTACTGGGCAGCTCCATCGACAATCTTGACAAGTCGTGGCAGACCAACAAAGTAGTCTAAAAAATGTTTACCTGAATGGAGTAAGATTAATAAATTAGCAACATACCTGATTTTCACGAAATCGAGGAATCAGCTCCTCTAGGCCGAGATCGGATAATATTTCATCCATTAATTTCTGAAAAGATCAGCATATAATGTATGATACCGTAGTGCTAGACATTACTGTACAAGACATCATGCCTACAGCATTACACATTGCATGGTATATGGTGGTGAACTGAGGTTGGTGCGCATACTGGATGCTAAATGATTTTGTTGGAAGGGCCGTAA
Source organism: Chaetoderma sp. LZ-2023a (assembly GCA_034401795.1). NCBI lineage: Eukaryota > Metazoa > Mollusca > Caudofoveata > Chaetodermatida > Chaetodermatidae > Chaetoderma > Chaetoderma sp. LZ-2023a. The sequence goes on along the minus strand of CM067374.1, from coordinate 50,847,191 downwards.
TGGCGATACATGGTGGGTGTTATGGTGGATGATTAATTAATCGAGTAACTTACAGATTACTTACTTAATTGATTAACTGATCTGTGCCTCAATTGATCGATCGACGGTCCGTCGGTCGGTTGGCATGTTCGAACGTCGGTCTGTCGATCGATTGACGTATTGATTTATTGTGTGATTGCTCCATGTATTGTTTGATCAGATGATTATTTGATAGATGATTGATTGACAGAGTCGGTGGTGGATTGATTAATTGGTTACGTGATTGATTAATTGATAACCTGCTAGCTTGTGTGCTTGCTCCCTTGTTTATTTGACTGATTGACTGACTGACTGACCGACTGACCGACCGACCGACCGACCGACCGACCGACCGACCGACCGACCGACCGACGAACGGATCTATTGCAATGGCTTCAGTGATCCGATCTTCATTGCATTTAGCGCTATTACTCGCGGATTTAAGCGGATTTATCATCGGATTTCTGATTAATCCAATTAACTTTTAAGCGATTTATCTAATAACCTACTCAACCCCCTTGTGTCAACAGCGCCTAAAAGCGCTTAAAATGCTACTCGTGTCAATAACCATTTCATGGTCAAGATTTCTCAAGAATATTAAAATATGTGAATAGCCATTAATTGGAGCTCAATTCAAAGTTGTGTTAATTATGAACCTAAGACGTATATTAGTTGTGACTCGCAGCTAAAAAGCGCACGTTCATTAATATGATCCCCAGAAATCTCCGTTACCAGCCAGAAGTGGCATGCGCAATGCATTTTGGGAAGGTATTTCCCCAAAATACGCTAATGTGGGGAAAGGTCTATTAACACTGCAAATTGTCCCACCCACCCCTACCCAGTCCCACCTCATTCAGTTGCTTCATCTCAACACAGTAACATTATATTTAATTACTATTTTTGTTATCATGATATTTGAAACCAGAAAAGCGATAAAATATGCGTGAATGTGTAATTAATGTGAGAAAGACATCTTTGTAGGTTCGTGTTTCGCGATGCTTAATGTTCCCCCAACAGTCTTCAGAAAATAGGTCATAACTTGATTTGTGATAATTTATGGTAAAAACAACCTTCAGCACAAAATTTCAACTTCGCGTGTATATGACAAATTTGTCCGTGTTATCTTCCAGCTGGATCGGATATTCTATCATTATTAGGCCGTGTTCTGACTGGAGAGTTAATCGGGAATAACGCCATACCTCCGTATTGTGTTGCACCTGTTAAGTCTCTAGTGATAACATGGCCTTAGATTACATTTTGACCCTTCCAATATGTATTTGTTTCGGAATACTCACATCCAAAATTGGAGCGAAAAAGGGCGGGTGTATCTCTCATAAGCCTGGTTCATTGTCGTAGCCTAGGTCGAGGGTCGTGGGTTGTGGGTCGTGGGGTCGATGTTTTTGTAGATGTCCATAAAATAACCATAGGAAATATCTTCATGCAAATTGCTGACTGGCATGTGCGTGCGTGCGTGCGTGCGTGCGTGCGTGCGTGCGTGCGTGCGTGCGTGCGTGCGTGCGTGCGTGCGTGCGTGCGTGCGTGCGTGCGTGCGTGCGTGCGTGCGTGCGTGCGTGCGTGCGTGCGTGCGTGCGTGCGTGCGTGCGTGCGTGCGTGCGTGCGTGCGTGCGTGCGTGCGTGCGTGCGTGCGTGCGTGCGTGCGTGCGTGCGTGCGTGCGTGCGTGCGTGCGGTGAGGTGTTGTCTAACACAATATAGATGGCAACAAAAGTGTTAAAGATAGGATACAGATTATAATATGATATAATAATTAGACTTACCTTTAAAATATGATTCGATAATCTACGTCACTCCAAAACAGACTCGATATCTAATTCATACCATTACGGACCGAGTACCAGATCGAGGGCGACGTCGAGGGCGACGTCGGGGGCGACGTCGCCCTATTTAAATAACGTCGCGTGTTTTGTATCGCCCACGACACGCGACGCACGACGGCAATTTTAGAACACCATACTAATATGAATTGTTTACCTCAATTTTGATATACCGACAATAATATAAATATTAATTAGACACCCACCCACTATGTATATGCGTTCGATGGTTGACTCTTTACTCATATATTGTATATTAAGTCTCGTAGTTGAGGTATCAGAATTCATCATTAGCAGCATGCTATGTGTTAGTTCAGTACTACAGGGTCGTATGCTTTGAACACTTCGCATGTAGGGTGATGTCATAATCAATTTCGTTATTAATGGCGCGATTTAGTATGTCATAAACGCTTAATAGTCCGTCAAGTTGTATGACATAAAATGCAGAATATTCGCAAACTAATCTGACAAAAAGAGTGCTTTAACATAGAAAATCACCAATTGCTTCCAGACCAATTCGGTAAAATATTCAACATAATATTGTGTTAGTTGCAAACGTCTTAGTTATTTATAGATGAACAAATATGCTATTAAGCATGTACACACGTAGATTCATACCGCCCACCACAGATATAACCTCATATTTCCAAAACATAATAAAACGTACTGCTTCAAATTTGAGCATAATCTTTATGACTTAGACAATAATAGTTTTGCCATTCCAATTATATTAAAATTTGTAATAGTATATTTTACTCAGCTTTGAAAATGTCCTAAGTTTTTTATGAGCTGGATTTTACTGCGGAGAGCGGCAAAGCATAAACACACGCTCTGGGACAGCTGCTCCAATATCCTGAATGGCGCGTGTCTAGCTGCATGCTATGATAATACACACGGATATGTACGCGTTGTAGATATGGGATTGTCTTGTGGGAAGTCATGACCCCGCTGGACATCTTGTATGTACGAGTAAATCCCGAGTGAAATTCATATGTGAATACCAGGTGAGCTAATAGACTATGTCACCATGTATATTAAGATGCACCGATCAGCGGCTATGTTTAGATACGTTACTAGCACTGATCATCATCCATATATCTTCCCTTCTCCTGGCCGGATGCTATTACCATTCACAGCGGTAAAAGCAATGCGCAACAAGTTACGCCATCGAGGGTTAACGTAGGGTTAACATTCTCTTCCCGTCTACAACGATTCAATATTCGTACAACTTGCATACTGCCATGATCAAACTCATTGATGTTTGTTGCTGCAGTCATTTATGTTACTGCAAAGAGATTATTGCTCATAAACGACTTAGCACCAAGACAGCAACAACTTTCACTCAGGTCATTATCAAGTTTTACTACCACAACTAATTATTGAGGGTTAATCGATTCACTGGTTTCGTCCTTCAATTTGAATGGGTTAATCTCGCTAAGTGCATTCCATCCGGCTGTTTAAGTATTGAGATAAACGTTGCTGTGTACGATTATTATCGTTCCACACACAAACATCAGTTCTCTTTAATAAATAGGGTCTATGTAATGTTAGGAAATTATATATTATCAGCACTGCGCGGTACAGCTTTGAAACTGAATCGAGTATGAATCATGATGGTTAGCACCAGGTTGGAATCGACCAAGGGATTAGATATGACAAACCGACTTAGTTAGTTACATAGCGGTCTGTGTTCTCATAGAAGCATGGGAACTCGTGTGCCAATTAACTCTAGCATTCCACAGGTTGTCGGGCAATAGATAATGCACATGACATGGACATTGTAGCGTCCTGTAGGCGGTAGGTACGCAATCGAAAGTTACGATCAAAAACGTATTAATTGTAGAGGCGTAAGATACACAAATCGGAACTTGCTACCAAACAAGCATCCGTCATTCTGACATGGGAGATACACAAATCGAAACTTGCTATCAAACAAGCATCCGTCATTCTAGCGTAAGGTACACAAATCGGAACTTGCTATCAAACAAGCATCCGTCATTTTGTCATGGGAAGCAGATGGAATTCTAAAATAAAGCTAGGGGAACGACAGATCCCATTACTCAAGAACCAGCCAAACCGCAAGTGCTTGGAAGAAAGCACCTGCCCGGGGAGGGAGGGTCGGGGTTTTGATTGATCAAAATGATGTCATAATCCAATCAGAATCAGAGCAGCCTCCGGCGGTGCGAAACCAAGATGGAGAGAGTATAGGAACTGAAGTAGTATAAAAGGGGGACTTTAACTTTTAATCGAGAGTCCGGTCCGCCTCGCACCTCGTACAAAATTATTGCTGAATGTATTTTCAGTAGGCAAGAGTTAATTGAATAGTATAGCAGATCAGAGCGACTGAGAGTAATGCTAGTCAGTTAGGAAAACGTTGAAGTGAATTCTTAAATCGTTGTAAGTAGAAAAACTGAATCAAATAAATAAGTTTATTGTAGCTTCTGTTGTGACAGTATAAGTCACTTTAGCTCAAAGTATATTATTGCATAGTTAGAATTAAGAGAATAAAGCCATCACCTTGATACTTTACCTCAAGGCACGAGTTCGTGTTTTCTATAGCGGTTACTCTGGCATCTACGGAAGACCACCGTAGCTTACCATTATCTTCGATTAGAATAGTCAGATCAGGCCCGGATACAGACAGAAATATCGTTACCTTCATCTACAAACGAGGCGAGCTTGTATCCATCACTATCGTCGTCGGTAAGACCGGTTGTCGCAGCAACCACACATACAGGCCTTCCCAAAGTCGAAGTGATCACAATTAAATAGAATCAGAAGACCTCAGAAATCTTCAGCGTGTATAAAAATTAATGGAAATCAACCTGTTTTATCTCAAAGAAGATTTATGGTTAGGTGAAATATGTATCAGTGAAGACTATTATGAAGGCAGTCATTTCACATGTGGATTTTCAAAAACCATCCTTTAATGGCTAAAACTATTTTCATTTTCATATCAAGAGAAATTATCGACCCAGTCATTCCGGATGAAAGTTTTCCTCAACTGTATGTAAATCATTTTAAACCAACAACATAATATAATTATGACGTTTTTCAGTAAAAATATACATATGCTATTCAAGACCTTTTTTCAGTATATAATCCTGATACTATTATTATGAAGGCAGTCATTTCATATGTGAATTTACAAAAACTCATGTGAATGTTAAAAAACCCATTTTCTACATATAAATATGTTTTCATTCAACCTGTTTTTATCTCTAAGAATATTTATGGCTAAGTGAAGTGTATCAGGGAAGATTATTATGAAGGAAGTCATTTCATATGCGAATTTAAAAAACCCAAAACAAAACATTATATATCAGTGGCGACCCTAGCAGTCGCATGATGTCGTGATACGCCATAATGAAGCATGATCGAGTTTATGAGACATGGCTGACTGAAATGCAGTAATGCACGCATAATGCTCACTAATCGTTGAGTTGTTACTCCATAAATAATGCTTTGCACACTCGCCAGTCATTATGTGGTAAATATCAAAATGCTGATGGCGTGTGTTGTTAAGTGCGGTGTGCAGTGCTTCAGCCTGCATTTTGTCATGTGTTATGGAGAGATCACCGCAGTGCTCGATTCAGCTGCATTTTGTAGCGGGTTTTTTGGAGAGTGCAAGGTGTGCAGATGTGTTTTTAAAGTGCTACATTCCATCGCATATTGCCGATAGAGGGTGAGGGGTGGGTGCGCCATTCAATGGCAAATTTGACAAGAAAAACTAATTAAATCCTTTTAAAAACATAAAAAAACAGCACTACATATTATTGCATCATTATGATTCTAGTTCGCATCATAAACAGTGAATTATTAATTAATACTAACATCAAACAGTGTTACATCAATATGTTTTACTAATACTAAGTATTATTAATAATATTAATTCAATATTAAGAAAATATATTAAATATAGGTATCAATATTATGGCATTGTCAGTTGTTTATCATATTGAGACGATCTGCCCCTATGACATTTCAAGACATGCCTGCATGTCGTTATGTCATGGAGACAGGTGATTTCATTACCTATTATACCACGGTTTTACCAGTTTCTGTCAACATTAGTATGTCATTACCTGTTTGCCAGATAGCGGCTGTTACCTACAACACTTATCCATCATGTCCTCTGATATTTAGGGTTTATTTACAGTTTAGATAGGTTAATTCTTTTTTAGATTTTCCTAGCGTTGCACAAATTGTGGGTGCATCCATTTTGAATAATTAGCGCACAGTATTCTGGGAAGGATAACGGCGCATCGTATCACGTGTCAGAATTCTGGCACGCTTCAGCTCACGCTGAAGCGCGTCATAATGTGAATCGAGATGGAATGTGTGACGCAACAATAAGGAAATGTTACTATAAATAGTCCCCTTTGCTTTAAATCGGGGTGGGCGTTTCGAACAACCAACCAAACCAGATAAAGCTTTACCTAGATAGTTTACCTTTAGCATAAATTGTGGTGGAAGTGTAGAAGTCCCGTGTTGCAATTATTATGGCGCAGGAGATGATAGCAGCGGAAACGGTACGATTGCTTACGAACTAAACTGTGGTCTGGGCCCATTTCTACATAGGAGAGCCTGCAGTTGTTGTTGTTCGTATATCCCTCCTCTTGATAGGAGCACCCACATGTGTGGCTACGTAAACTACAGTTTGATTTATGAACATTATATAATTGTAATTTTAGTCCGCAGTTATAGATTAGCTAAATATGTTGACCGCATACGTTTCAATAATAATAACACAAACACTGTTCAGCACCAGACTGCATGGACAATTATATATAAATACAGTTCTGATTCAGGATATCAGTTAACAGCAGTTACTGTTGATTAATGTTGTTGTGGAAGCTGATTAAAGAGGAAGCTTCTACCGCAATGCAGGTTGTAACATAGTTTTCTAGTTATACATTCCAATTCACATAATAATGAGAAGTTGTTAGGTAGTAATCCAGCCCTGACTAGACTTGTACAGTCGATAATAAGTTTTACGAGGTGATCTTCTATGCTGGAGATATATTTCCAGGAATTGTCGCCAAGGTGGTCGATGATGGTTTTCTTGAGCAGTGTTAAATATTGATTTCTATACTGATGGAGTGCACCACAGTGTAGCAAGAAGGGTTAATAATCTTCAGAACTCAACTGACAGAGACGGCATGTGGGGTTAACAATGTTTTGGTTGAATTTACTTAGTGTTGCTTGTACTAGGTATGTTCCTGTGATGAGCCTGGCTTTAATGACACTACGTTTTACATCCTTGTTGTCATTGTCTACAGTGTGCACGGATATATGGCATTTCCCAATACAAAAGTCTTTAGTGTTGCAGTTTTTAAGTGTACTTTTGGTTTCACACGCAAACTGTAAGTCCTCGTTCCATTGGCTGTCCACGGCAGATTTTACTACTGATTTCCATTTTAACTTAGAGGGTAAATTCAGAATAAGCTCTTGGATGTTTGATAAGTTGTATCTCTCTAGCAAATTCTTAATATAAATAAACCAACTGCCCGATTTTGGATTCTCAAACGCCAACTGTCTTACTAGTATGTGGTTAAGTGGCTTGTTTTGGCATGCCAGGATGTTCCTCAAAAGTGTTAGCTGACGTATGTGTAGCTCTGCAGTGATTGGTCTAGCGCCAGGTAGAAGGAGTACAGCACATTTCGCGGTCCTCGTTGGAAGGGCTTGTATCTTCCTAAGTATGTCAATAAAGAAGCTTTCTAGTTGATCAAGTTATTGTTTTTGTGGTACAAGGATCTCTAGTCCATAGAGTAGTTGAGGGATGACATAAAGCTGTATGATACGGTATGCAATTTTTGTTGGTATACCATTCGAGCCATGCAAACCTGTGCCAGTGAGACTATAGAGTGTGCGTCTAGCACAAGATATACGCTCTTGAACATTGATCTTCGTTTCTTGTTTTGTAGTTCGAGATAACCCCAAATGAGTTGCTGTTGTAGAGACAGATATTTCTAATTCGCCAAGACACCATTTAGGCAAGTGCGGAACAGATTGTGTGCGTACTGAATTGTGCAGTATTGTAGACTTTTCTGGATGTATTAGGTATCGCTCACGAGTTGAGTAACGATATACAATATCAAGCATACATTGCAGTTCAAATTCTGAGTTGCTCATTAGGGTGAGATCGTCAGTAACTGTTGGGCATCCTGTATACTGAGTTCCCATGAATGTTCCTAGTTGTGAAGATTCTAATTGCTGCAGCAGGTTGTTAATGTAAACTTTGTACAACCCAGTGGAGAGGATGCCCCCTTGTCGGACACCTTGCAGTATCGGGAATGAGTGGCTTAGAGAACCTCCCCACTTCACTTTCGCAGTAAGATCCCTGCAGAGCAGATCAGTAATTTGCAGTAAGTGTAGATTTATACCTTCGTCATACAGCTTACACTTTAAGGATGCATGATCCACCACATCAAATGACTTCTGAGTGTCTAGGAAGGAGGTATACAGCAGGACATGTAGATCTTTGCATTCTGTAGTAGTTTCTGAGAGTATTAAACCAGCCATAAGTGGAAAAAGTCCTCTAGTAAATCCAAACTGCAGAGATGATTGATTACATGGTAACGACTCTTCAATTTTGTCAAGGATGACATGCTCAAAGATTTTCCAGTTTGTTTGATATTTACGGTATCATCTACTCGTCATAATCATATCGTTCCCACCATAATTCCACCACAGTTCTATGCCCACCACAGACCCACCACAAACATACAGACCTGTCATTGAACAGAGGTGTCCCGATTGATTGGCATTGTCGAGCGTGCGTAACTAACGTGATATTGGCGAGTTACCGAGAATGGGTATTACGTTGGTTGACCACTAGCCTTTGTTAATCAGTCGGTCCACCATAGTTGGTCCACCATAGTTCCACCATAGTTGGTCCACCATAGTTCCACCATAGCTGTCTACCATCGTTGGTGATAGATGAATAGCATTTTATTAGAATATAACTGCTATTGGTAGACCAGCAGCAGTGCGGCGTAGTACTGTTTACTATTTACGTCACATTTGTTTACGTCTGTCTACGTTGGTGTAGCGTAAGGGGTTACGTCCCTTTACGGTATAGACCGTCAAGAGTTGGCTCGCTTGCACTTCGGCAAGCGAGTTAGACCTATTGCCGAGATAGGGCGAGCTATATGGTATACAATTCGTCAATGTACCGTGACATCTGAGCATCTGTCAGATGCTGTTTTACTAGCCTGTTTATAGTTGTAAATAAAGTTACCTGTTTGTTGTTTATTTAAAACCATCTCTTGTGTTTTTATCTGGCTTATGTCAGCCGAAGGATTTGAGCAGTGAGCACAGCACACGAACCCAAACTTGGTTGTTAACTGGACCCTACTGGGTGATAGAAGGGATATTGGACAGAGAGCTTCTCGGGAAGCTGCTACTGTTGTCACACTACCATTATTAGTGTCTTGGTGACACTGTGAGCTATCATTGGCCTGTCTTATTGAGGTTGTCGCCTCTGTTGTTGTTGTCATTATATCCCTAGTCATCACCACGAGGGGTGGCCCATGACATTTTTGGTGGCAGTGGTGGGATAAAGGTCTGTTACGTGTTTGATGGAATAGGTAGTGTTACGTAGTCGACCGTATTGTGCTGTGAACTCACTCTCATTTGCCTTGCTGCATTGTCAGATAATAATATAAGTTGGTTTTGTTGAATGGAGTCGGAGGATATGGATGTCATATCGTTTCGCCCGCACGACATGTCATTGCATGATGACAATGACACAGAACCTTATAGTCCTATAGGTGCTCAGAATAAGAGCACAGGTGACCCTGGTAACAAATCAAAGCTATTGAATACACCTGCCAGTAGTAGTAGGATGGCCGATGAAATGCACGTATAGAACAGTCATGAACTGAACAACTCGAATGTCATAATAACAAGTGTCAATGACACTCAATCTAATGGTACTAGTATTGCAATGCTAGACAGGTTGAGTGAGCAAATGAATAAACAAATGAGAAGCATGTTTGGTGTTTTTAGGAGTGAGTTTGTGAAACTGAATGAGAACACGGAATCAAAGTTGAAACAAATGCAACGTCAGATGTCAAATGTATCTGGACATGTTAGGCCAGATTTGACATATCACCATGACCCGAATATGATTAATAACAATCAGAGTAACATTGGAATGAGGAGGGGGTCGAGCAATGATCCAATTAATTCCAATCGAGGTTGGAGTGATCCAGGACCTATGGTTGGTGAGCAGCATGAGCGATATTATCCATGTAATGAGAATCCAATTAGTGAAAGATATGCATTGTATGGTGATGGAGGTGAGTGCAATGTTGTGCCTGGATACCCTGGCCATAACGAGACAAACAATGATGACCACTATTTTCCGAGAGAAAGTCATAGCCAGTACCAGACAAACTATACACACTCATCTGCTCGTAATGGTCCAAGCCAGAGAAACACACATGTAATACGTCCACCTCCATATGATGGAAATGATGAATGGGAAGATTATTTCAATCAGTTTGAAATAATAGCTTAAATCCATGAATGGTCACCGGTCACCAAAGGGTTAATTTTAGCAGGGAGTCTCTCTGGAACTGCCACAGCGATTCTGGGTGAACTTGATACATACCAACGTAGGGATTTTCAATGTTTGGTTAGGGCACTTGGAAATCGGTTTGGGTCAGCTAATAAGGCTGAAATATTCCGAGCCCAGTTGCAGACATGTATGCGTGGTAGGAATGAAGCATTGCCTGAATTATCACAATCCATTAAGAAAATGACTAGAAGAGCATATCCAGGTGCGGATTCTGGATTAATAAATATCCTGGCGCATGATTATTTTATTGATGCATTACCAGATGCAGACATGCGTCTGCGATTAAGAGAGGTCCAAACTAACAATATTGGTGATGCAGAAAGCATAGCAGTCCGATTGGAAGCACATAGATTAGCTGATAGACACAGAGGGCGCCTTGTCCGAAATTTTGAAAATGTCCATGTTGACATACGTAATGATTATGGTAATCCAGATCATGGTCATTCAGGTCGTCTGTCTGATTCCAGTAGTACAGGTATTAGGAATGACGATCCAATAGTAAAATTATGTTAAGAGATTCGTGCCGGTCAGGCTGACCTGACACAACAACTGATAAAGAATCAAAAGGCTCAACAGAAACAAATAGCTGGATTAATTGGTGATTCTGAAGTATCAGGTCACAGTACTGCTCCAAGATGGTCAAATTCGAGTGCGTCCTATCAGTCTTCTGATGAAGGTCAGAATAGTATGAGCAGTGGTAGATATCATGTTGGTTATCGAAATCCACAGGGGAGGCCGACTGGTAACCATGGCCGATATTCTAGCGGTTATAATGGGTAGTCTCCCCACAATGCCAGCATCCACTACGTGGTGTATCTTTATTGTAGTTCAAATAAGGATGATACCAAATCATTCTTGGTAACTGCTACAGGAACTGTGTCACCTTTACAGAGTTGGAGTATTACGCAATTGAAATTGGGTCACCGAACATTCAAGCAGGAGATTTGGAAAGCTGCTATCGAAAATGAGGGAATTCTTGGGATGGATTTTCTAATTAACAATGATTGTAATGTATTACTTGGTCAGCGACAATTAATGATTGGCAATGACTCTGTTCCATACTATCAGCATGAGACAGAAATGCGACCCACATGTAGAATTGCTGTTCAAGAGACAGTGGTTGTTCCAGCTCATAGTGAGCTTATGTTGAGAGGGAAACCTGTAAAAACTGATGTAATTGTTGGAATGAAATGTGGAATTCTAACTCCACTAGATAAATTTAGTGAGCGAAACCAGCTATGTATGGCTAAGTGTGTAGTGAATATGATGCACGATAGTATTCCAATCAGGGTTATGAACCATGGAGAGAAACCACTCACATTATATAAGCATACCATCGTTGGTCAATGTGAACCAATCGATGAGATATGGCCCCTGAAATATGACCATATAGTCAGAGTTGTTACATGTCAAAATGATTTGAGTGAAACTAGTGAAGCTTCCACCAAGATTAATGACGCTAGTCATGATGAGTGGGTTAGACTGATCCTCGCAGAGATTAGTGATGATCTCAGTGAAGCTGACCGTATAAAAGTCAAGAAACTGATCATTGAGTACGCTGATATATTTGTGAAGCCGGGAGAGAATCCAGGAAGAACCCATTTAGTAGAACACCATATCAATGCAGGGGATACTAGACCAAACAGGCAACATCCCAGAAGGTTGCCATTAAGCCAACGGGACATCGCAGAGAAAGAGGTCACTGATATGTTGGAAAAAGGAGTAATAGAGCCTTCTAGTAGTCCTTGGGCAGCACCTATTGTGTTGGTTAAAAAGAAAGATCAGACTACCAGATTTTGCATTGACTATCGTCGCCTTAATGAAGTTTGTCTGAAGGATTCCTACCCTTTACTACGGATAGATGATTCTATTGATGCGCTGCAGGGTCATGTTGGTTTTCCACACTTGACCTGAAGTCTGGTTATTGGCAAGTCCCAGTAGCAGAGGAAGATAGACCGAAAACTGCCTTTACAACAGGGAATGGAGGCCTGTGGCAGTTTGTTGTCATACCATTTGGCCTCTGCAATGCCCCTGCAACATTTGAAAGGTTAATGGAGAAAGTATTGATGGGATTATCCTGGGAAACATGCTTAGTGTACTTGGATGACATCATCATTCATGGAAAAACGTTTACGGAAGAGTTAGACAAATTGGAAAAAGTGTTCATGAGGTTGCGAGCAGCAGGTCTGTGGTTGAGTCCAAAGAAGTGTCATCTTTTCAAGAGACAAGTAGCGTTTCTGGGTCACGTTGTCAGCAAAGAAGGTGTAGCTACCGATCCAGAAAAATGTAAGGCTATTAAAGAATGGCCGAGACCATATAATGTAACTACTATAAGACAATGGGTTGGAATGTGTTTTTACTATCGCCGATATGTTGAGCATTTTGCTGCCATAGCAAAGCCGCTCCACCAGTTAACTGAGGATTCGAGGCCATTTATTTGGACTGAGCAATGTGAGGAAGCATTTCAGATGATGAAACATAAATTAGTTTCTGCACCAATTCTTGCATATCCAACCAGAACTGATAAGTTTATCCTCGACACCGATGCGAGTGGGTTTGGGGTGGGTGCGGTACTCTCCCAGGTGCAAGAAAGTGTGGAGCGAGTTATAGGATATTATAGTAGGACATTGTCAAAAACTGAAAGACAGTACTGTGTCACTAGACGTGAGTTGTTGGCAGTTGTAGCTGCATTGAAACATTTCCATCATTATTTGTTTGGAAGGGAGTTCTTAGTAAGAACTGATCATGGAGCGCCGAGGTGGTTGATCAACTTCAAGAATCCAGAAGGCCAAGTTGCCAGATGGCTCGAACAGCTAGGCACATATGATTTTAAGATTGAGCACAGGCGTGGCGTGTCACATGGTAATGCGGATGGTCTAAGTAGAAGACCATGTTGTGATAGTCACTGTAGGCATTGTGAGCGAAGGAAAGTCGTGAAAGTTTAAACGTCCCTCAAGAAAGTCAGTTGGCTGAAATGAAAGAGGCGGTGAATAAGTCCTCTTGTAGAGAGGTAGTTATGCAGTCCTCATTGGATAGGGGAGCCATAACGAGACACTCTAGAATAGGTGAAGGGGTTTGCAGGTTAACAGAGCTGGCCTCTGTCGCAAACCGGGAATGTGCGCAACTGGCAGATATTTTGGATTTGTCCTCACATGAGATGAGGAGCAAACAAAGTTTGGATAGGACACTGAGTTGTGTCCTGGGATGGAAGGAACAGGAGAAACGACCAGACTGGGCAGATATTGCCAGCAGTAATACTGCGGTAAAGCAATACTGGGCTCAGTGGGATTCTCTTGTGCTAAGAGACGGTGTTCTGTATAGACGCTGGGAATCGGATAGAGGTGCCAAAGTAGTTTGGCAATTAATATTGCCAATGGAACTATGTAATGCTGCCTTGGGGCAGTTACACAATGCAGTGACAGCTGGCCACCTAGGGAGGAGAAAGATGCTAGCTAAGTTGAGAGCCAGATTTTATTGGTGCGGCCTTAGGAAAGATGTTGATCATTGGTGTCGTGTTTGCGATGTTTGTGCTTCGAGGAAATGACCAATTAAAAAGCCGCGAGCTAAGATGCAACAGTACAATGTTGGCGCCCCTATGGAAAGAATCGCTCTGGACATAATGGGCCCATTGCCATTATCAGATCAAGGGAATCGCTATCTACTTGTGGTTGGTGACTACTTTACCAAATGGGTGGAAGCTATCCCGATTAGTAACCAAGAGGCAATAACCATTGTTGAAGTGCTGCTGAAGCATGTGGTGACAGTTTTTGGAGGTGCATTCTGACCAGGGAAGAAACTTTGAGCCTGAGGTCTTCTCTCAAATGTGTACAGCCTTAGGCATTAGTAAGACTAGGACGACACCATTGCATCCACAATCAGATGGTATGGTTGAAAGGCTAAATCAGACGATTGAAACCATGCTGTCTGTGGATACACACCAACGTGATTGGGATAAATTTATACCATTATTAATGATGGCATATCGTTCAGCAGTACACGAAACCACCGGACAATCACCTTGTTCTATGATGTTAGGTCGTGAAATAGCATTACCGATCGATATACTTTTGGGACAACCGAATGACTTTGATGGGAATGGTGACTATGCATATGACCTTCATAAGCGAATGGAGGACATCCATGAGTTTGCTAGGACCCATATCAAGGCAGCTAGTGCTGCACGAAAGAGAATCTATGATCGAAATGTAAACCAGTTCTGTTACAAAGAAGGTGATCTAGTGTGGTTGTATAATCCATGTAGGAAGAAAGGGGTATGTCCAAAGTTATCACGACCCTGGACTGGACCATATGTGGTAATGAACCGATTAAATGATGTGATCTATCGAATACAGGGCAAACCGAAGTCTAAACCTCGAGTTGTACATAATGATCGGTTAAAGCCCTATGTCGGAGAGACCAAAACGAGATTGCCTGATTCTGAACATGTTGCGAACATGGCTACAGAACCTGATGTGACAGGGAGGAGGCGGTTGGAATATATGCATGACAATACAAAGGAGGACAGGGTACACATGACGCTGGAGCGAGACAATGACAAACAAGACGTACGAAACAAACGAAGACCAAAATGGTTCAATGAGTTTATTATTGGTTACTAATGGGTCGCTGTTATTGTCTTCGCAGGAGGTGCACGGATGTGACGTTCCATCGCTTTGATGCTGCATTGCGGCACATGACTGGTCAACATAGCAACTTTGCATACAGATGCACCTATTGCAAAAAACTCTTTTCCCGGATGGAGGTGGCCAAAACAGGCCACAAGAGAAAGTGCACCATTGCACCAGAAGACCGGACTGTTGAGCTGACATTTATACACAAGACTACAGGGCAGACGGGTGCTGATGCTCAGACGGCGTTCGAGCATGAACGGGACTATCTGTTCTCACGCATCCGACATTAAGTAAAGCCGAAGTCCTGCCCAACCATCGCGGATGTCGCTGAGAGGAAGTCTTCAGAGCCAAAGCGCAAGAAGCAGAAGCGATCTGTGTCTATTCCGGTGAAATCTTTTGAGTTCGGTGTGCTAGCCGAGCTCGATGAATTAGAACGTTCTGTCGTCAATGTGCCGCTTTCCGAGGACCCCATTCCAGAGCCGGTGATCTCCTGTTGGGAAAAGCGGTCTCTTCTCGCCCAGGTCTCCGATGATGATTGTTCAGTGGAAAGCATCGTTGCATGTCCAGCGACTTCTCTGGCAATGGACAGTTGCCCGCCAACTCCGAAGATTGCTCCCAAATCGGATCGGGAGATGGTGTCTCTTATAGAGAAGTGCCAGACGGACGTTCTGAAATTAGATGTCTCCGGACAGATTTTTTATGTTAACCGGAGTGATCTTCTTCATTTTCCGGACACACTCCTTGGCTGCCTTGGCAAGGAGCGTGAGATTCCAATCATTCCGCGGAAGCAGGGTCTCTATTGTTTTGCGCGAGACAATCGCCACTTCCACATCCTATTGAACTTCTACCGCCATGAGGAATTCTTGCTCACATCACTCGGACGGGATCCGGTCGTTCTGGCCGATCTCATAAGTGAAGCACGCTTTTTCAGGATGCTGCAGTTTCAACAGGCGATTGAAACGTATGTGCGGACTCTCGATCTAGAAGAATAGGTGGACTGTTCTCGTTGCTCCAGCTTCAGATTCAATATTATCAATTACTCATAATTACACAGTGTTCACCAGTGCTTTGCTGTTTCTGACTATGCCGGACATCTTCCGAGTGTTTATACCTGCAGTTCATCTGACTGTGTGTCATCTTCCGATATATATATATATATATATACACAGTTCTTCTGACTGTGTATGTCATCTTCCAACCATATGGAACTTGCAGGTTTTTTCCGCCTGTGTCTGCCGTATTCCGATGTTATCTTCGATCCGTCTTCCGAGTGCATCTGTCTTCTTCCGGCTACCATTAATCTGCTGTTCTTCTGATTGCGTCTGCTTCGTCTGATGATGTGGAGTCTTCTGTCTTCAGCCATCCTGTGGAAAAGAGAATATTTTTATTATTACTTTATCGTGTACAGATGGTATTCTGGTTAGTTAGCATCAGCATTATGGTGTCATGATAGGCAATGCATGGCTTGCCTATGATGACAGGATAATGCTGGTGGCTAGATGCTTGAGGTATTACACCTTGGTGAGGCTTAACTATGAGAGCTTATCCCACTCACCTATCCTCCAGCATCCAGCTTCAAATACGTAATGCAGTTAAACATAATTGGGAAAGGGGTGGTTTTCAGTGAATTGATGTATGGTATATCATGGTGTATTTACGCATGTCTAGTATACCTAGTAATAGCAGGTACACCTTGTTAAGTCATTTTATCTAGGCTACTGTAAGAGTATCCTGTAACAAATATTATTATCATATTACTGTATTATCTGGAAGTGGTCGCTTCCTATCATTGAATACTAAGTAGTATTGCTATATGAAATTTGATGGTGAATTTATGATAGTAATTGTTATATGAATTGTGAAATATTCATATTGGTATGTCGAGTCTATATGAAATTTGATGGTCAATTTATGATAGTAATTGTTATACAAATTGTGAAATATTCATATTGTTATGTTGAGTCTCTATGAAATTTGATGGTCAATTTACCAAAGTGGTTGTTGGGTAAGATTTACTGAATCCTGATGTTGTTCATAATCATCAGCATCATCGTCATCAATCTATCAATCATCATCATCATCATCATCATCATCATCGTCATCTGGCACAATGTTAGATTGTAGGATTCTAATGGTTAATTTATTATAATGATTGTGATGTATGAATTATTGAGTATTAATATTGTTACATATATTGATTCCTAGGTGGAATGTCAACTTACTCATGTAGATATATTGAGTGTGATGCATGGATGGTTGAGTACTGATCTCGTTATATTGCAACTGTATTGATTTCTGTGTGAAAGGTCAAGCGTTATAGTTAGTTGTTATGTATGGATTGTTATGATGATACCAATGATAAATGTTTCCTTTAATGCCTGAAGAGTTTGAGGACAAACTCAGTATTAAGGAGGGGGGTAGTGAGACGATCTGCCCCTATGACATTTCAAGACATGCCTGCATGTCTTGTTATGTCATGGAGACAGGTGATTTCATTACCTATTATACCACGGTTTTACCAGTTTCTGTCAACATTAGTATGTCATTACCTGTTTGCCAGATAGCGACTGTTACCTACAACACTTATCCATCATGTCCTCTGATATTTAGGGTTTATTTACAGTTTAGATAGGTTAATTCTTTATTAGATTTTCCTAGCGTTGCACAAATTGTGGGCGCATCCATTTTGAATAATTAGCGCACAGTATTCTGGGAAGGATAACGGCGCATCGTATCACGTGTCAGAATTCTGGCACGCTTCAGCTCACGCTGAAGCGCGTCATAATGTGAATCGAGATGGAATGTGTGACGTAACAATAAGGAAATGTTATTATAAATAGTCCCCTTTGCTTTAAATCGGGGTGGGCGTTTCAGACAACCAACCAAACCAGATCAAGCTTTACGCTAGATAGTTTACCTTTAGCATAAATTGTGGTGGAAGTGTAGAAGTCCCGTGTTGCAATTATTATGGCGCAGGAGATGATAGCAGCGGAAACGGTATGATTGCTTACGAACTAAACTGTGGTCTGGGCCTATTTTTACATAGGAGAGCCTGCAGTTTGTTTGATATTTACGGTATCATCTACTCGTCATAATCATATCGTTCCCACCATAATTCCACCACAGTTCTATGCCCACCACAGACCCACCACAAACATACAGACCTGTCATTGAACAGAGGTGTCCCGATTGATTGGCATTGTCGAGCGTGCGTAACTAACGTGATATTGGCGAGTTACCGAGAATGGGTATTACGTTGGTTGACCACTAGCCTTTGTTAATCAGTCGGTCCACCATAGTTGGTCCACCATAGTTCCACCATAGTTGGTCCACCATAGTTGGTCTACCATAGTTCCACCATAGTTGGTCCACCATAGTTCCACCATAGCTGTCTACCATCGTTGGTGATAGATGAATAGCATTTTATTAGAATGTAACTGCAATTGGTAGACCAGCAGCAGTGCGGCGTAGTACTGTTTACTATTTGCGTCACATTTGTTTACGTCTGTCTACGTTGGTGTAGCGTAAGGCGTTACGTCCCTTTACGGTATAGACCGTCAAGAGTTGTCTCGCTTGCACTTCGGCAAGCGAGTTATACCTATTGCCGAGATAGGGCGAGCTATATGGTATACAATTCGTCAATGTACCGTGACATCTGAGCATCTGTCAGATGCTGTTTTACTAGCCTGTTTATAGTTGTAAATAAAGTTACCTGTTTGTTGTTTATTTAAAACCATCTCTTGTGTTTTTATCTGGCTTATGTCAGCCGAAGGATTTTGAGCAGTGAGCACAGCACACGAACCCAAACTTGGTTGTTAACTGGACCCTCCTGGGTGATAGAAGGGATATTGGACAGAGAGCTTCTCGGGAAGCTGCTACTGTTGTCACACTACCATTAATAGTCTTGGTGACACTGTGAGCCATCATTGGCCTGTCTTATTGAGGTTGTCGCCTCTGTTGTTGTTGTCGTTATATCCCTAGTCCTCACCACGAGGGGTGGCCCGTGACAATATGTTATATCAACGATGTACCATAACCATGACGTCATACACAAACGGTGAAGATCGAAACTATGTTCATATAAATCATACTGTTTGTTAAGTTCGTAGCGATATTCATCTTGTAATGCGTCTTCAATATACAGATCGAGATACAGTTCGAGATTGTCAATCGGATTAAAGTTAAACTCAATACCTAAACACCAATGTTGACACTGACTTGGATGATTCACACTGCAACCGTAACAATTTTGTTCCGCTAGCTTTTGTATCTTTGTACACAACATGTACGCGAATAATCTCTTACTGTTCTCACGCTCATTAGGCGAAGGGCAATAATGCCATGCGCGATACATACTCTTACAATACTGGCATAATTTCATATCATTGTGATTTAGTTCATCTACAGTATCAATGGTGTCGAGATTTAGTTCATCATATAGTATCCGGCAAAACGTGCATTGCCAATACTGGATCGCTAGTTGACATAGTAGGTTGAATGGCAGACATGTTCAGAGTACTGTATGCCGTAATAGCTTGGAGGTAATGCGGAAAACACCTCTAGCTTCTTGTTCTGTTCTTGGTTAATGTGAAAGTTAGGCAATGCGATAACAACGAGTCAGTGTTCAGTTTCAAAAGTTCCCACTCAGTGTCTGACAGGTACAATCCGTTATACGTAGCTCACGGAGCTACATCAGAGCAGAAAAAGTAATGTATGTCGATGCAGGGAAAATCGTCGCTGATAGATATGTGAACAGAAGAGTCCAGTGAATATGTAATTTGTACGCCCTCCTTTTTGCGTGCATGACATACTTTCTCTTCAAGATCAGGAATGATATGTACCAGTTGTCTAAATGTGTTTATGCTTACATATACACCACGTTCAGTAGGATAACTGTCGGGATGAAACTGGCGCAGATTGATACACCACTTTTCACCCAATCGAATCGTTCTCGCTGTATGCAAATTTCCGAGATCGCACCAATATGATGATTGCTTTAAATATTTCGAACATTGATCAGTCAACATTATGAATGATTGAAAGCGTTAGATGCGACATGTGATACAACGTAATTTATATCACATTGGAAACAATAGCGGGCAACGGCCTCTTTAGAACAATAACGTGTAGCGGTCACTTATGAACAATAGTGTGCAGTGCCCACTTATGAACAATAGTCGTCACCTGCATGAACAATAGCTCCTAGTTGACACCTGCATGAACAATAGCATACAGCGTACATTTATGAACAATAGCGTGCAGCGTACACCTGCATGAATATGGCAGACGTGTACCAACGTTCTCATGTGTCTGAGAACGTCGTCCATGTTGCTGATCGTCACCGTGGTTCAGTAGTACATTATGAAGATGATATCGTAAATATTAGAAATTATCAACTAAAATGGTTTCTAATGTGGTTTTGTAATAATAATACTCGCAGTCATTGAACAATGTCTATTCCATATTCCGTTAATAACGATGTACTAATTTGAGTCATGATCAAAATCCTACCATAGTTAATTATACCATCACTTAAAGTCGCTTAAACTCCTCATAATCAAAGCGTTGTTTTACAAATTGTATGTGTTTACTATTTAATAAACATTCTGTTGAACATTTTGATACCCCTATAGGTAGCAACAGTGCGCAGTCAAATTAGTTTTAAAATATTCAACAGCTTACCTGTATAACTTTCTCGAAATCACTAGTTAGGGAGTTCAGGGTTCGATCGACCCTAATACGACAAAGCATGGGTGGAGCTTTGCTTACAGACGGGTGGAGCATAGCTAAAACTGGAAAGGTCCATTGACTTACAATAGGCATATGCACTTTTTACTATATTATCTGACTAGTGGTGTTATATGCATCTGAAGCTTGGGGGTTTGAGAAAAACTGATCTGCCTCAGACCTGCCAAATAAAATTTACAAAATTCCTTTGCACACGAAAAAGAATACACCAAATATTATTATCCCTACCGAACTAGGAAAATTCCCCCAACACATAAAGATACAATGTAATTTGATTCGGTTCTGGGGTGGCATAGTACTTGAAATCCTTTGTCCCGCGAAGGTAAATATAAGTAGATTGCAAAATTACAAGATCCCACGAATTGGTGTACGCGTTGCACACCTTAAGACCTTTGTCGCCAACCAGTTAGCTACTTGTTGTCAACGAGTTGGCTACTTATTGTTAACCAGATGTAACAATACGAATAGTTTCTCACGCGTAATGGAAATCTTTTTCTTCTTTTCGATCGCTGGTATCACACTTGGAGAGCCGTTCTCAAGATGAAATCTGTGGTTTTCTGCAGTTCTTCTACAGGCCCATACAGCTTTTCAAGAAAAGAGGTTGACAAAGGCCAGATCTCTTCTCTCAGCAGCTGATACGTACTGCAACATTGAAGTATGTGCTCTGTGGTCTGTTCTGCTTCTCCACAAGGACAAGCGGGCGATGTCGTAAGGTGGAACCGCCTGTACAAGTGTTGGTTTAGTCTGTTGTGTCCAGTTCTGAGACGAAAAATGGTCACTTGCTCTGGCCTCGAGAGATGATGGTAGGCATCTTCTGATTGAGGTGTTCTATAGAGTGACTTGATGACAGTCTTCATCTCTGTATGGGTAACCATGTTTTCCGTCTGATTCTCTTCTGCACCCACCTTTGCCATCTTGTCTGCTTCCTCATTTCCTTGGACTCCACAGTGTGAGGGGATCCACTGCAATGCTATCCGAAAGCATTTGATGGTTTGTAGTGCTTCTTCAAGTTGTGGCAGCTTACCTTTGGTGATAGCCTCAAGGACGGAGCGGGCATCAGATAAAAAGACAATCTGTGCAATAGGGTCTGCTGTTCTGCTGATGGTATTAGCTGCATGAACCAGTGCTTCGACTTCAGCTCTGTAGTTTGTGCAGTGTTTGCCCGTCGGTATTGCAGCTGACTCACGTTGTCCGTTTGGATACTGTATGTGCAGTCCGGCACCTCCGCTCCTAATTGCATCTTTGGCTGATCCATCTGTGTAGATTCTTAGCCATGTCTCCTGAGGGTACATTTCTTCCAGCATGGCTAGGGTCAGGGCCTTCTTGCTCACATCACTGTGTTCATCTTTGGTTGTGAGATGAGGTACTGTGGTGCGAATAGCTATGCTCTCTAGTTTGTTTTCCCAGGGTGGAGGATCAAGGGTGTGGTTTGGGTCTTCTATTTGTGCTGGCAACATTTCTTGGTGTTTCCTTTGAAGTGCCTTTGTCTCTTTCACAAAACTTGATCTTTTAAGTCTTCCTGATAACAGCTGTGCTTGCCTGATCTTCATCGGGTGGTTGCTGAACGATTTGAACTTTGCAGCTTGGATCAGTGCTTTGCATTACCTTCCTTTTCTAAGTGGGGGGATGCCTTCTGTCTGCTCCAGTTTTTCTATTGGTGTTGATCTCATTCCACCTGTGATGATGTGCAGTGCCTGGTTTTGTACTCTGTCGAGGTTCTGTTGATGAGATTTAGCTGCTGTCATCAATGAGCT
The DNA here is from genome assembly GCA_034401795.1 of Chaetoderma sp. LZ-2023a. Classification (NCBI taxonomy): domain Eukaryota; kingdom Metazoa; phylum Mollusca; class Caudofoveata; order Chaetodermatida; family Chaetodermatidae; genus Chaetoderma; species Chaetoderma sp. LZ-2023a. The sequence continues at coordinate 50,824,620 of CM067374.1, read as the reverse complement.
GGATCCATACTCAAGGTGTGGTCGTACGGCACCTAGGTAGATGGTTTTGAGGATCCTTTCATTGGCACCCAACTTTGTTCCTGCCAGCTTCCTCATGATGTTTAGCTTTCTTCTGGCCTTTGCCTCTACATTCTGTATGTGCTCCTTCCATGTTAATCTTCTGTCGTAGGTGACTCCCAGGTATGTCTGCTGGTCTTCGTACTCGAGTGGAGTACCGCCCAGTGTCAGATTGCCAACCATGGTTTTGGTGGACAGTGAGAATAGCATGGCTGATGATTTTTTGTTGTTGATGGTAATACACCAGCGATTGGCCCAAGCTGTAATTATGTCCAAGGCGAGCTGCATTCTGTATATAGCAGTCGTTGTGTACTCCTCGGTGCACGAGAGTACGAGGTCATCTGCATAGAGGGCTGCTTAGATCCCATTGGGCAGCTCTGCTACAATGTCATTAATGAAGAGAGTATAAACAGAGTTGGTGATAATACTCCGCCTTCTGGCACCCCTTGTCTCCGCAATACATTCTGTCCAGATTGTCCATCCACCAGCACCCTAGCTCTGCGATTGTGTAGGTACGACTTGGTCCATCGGAACATGTTGCCACCGATGCCTGTGCGCCGGAGCTTCACGAGGATCTTCTGTGCTCCTGTATCTTCTGAAGCCGGCCTGCTCTGAAACTATAATGTTCTCCGACTCCAGGTACCACTGCAACCGCTGGTTGATAATGCACTCCATGTTCTTACATATGCAGCTTGTAAGACTGATAGGATGGTAGCTCAGCAATTTCGTCTTGTTCTTCCCTTTTTTCAGAATAGGAGTCATTCTGGCTTCCTTCCAGCACTGAGGAACCTCTCCATTGGTCCAACTGAGATTAAAGATGTCTAGCAACTTGCGGAGAGATGCATTACTAAGGTGTTGGATCATTTCATTCGTAATGCCATCTGGCCCGGGAGATTTCTTCTTCTTCAATTGGCGGATAGCCTTCTTCAGTTCTGCTAAACTTATGTCAACTTTCATTGCATCGTGAGTGTTGGTGTCTGTTCTTTCCTTTTGCTCTTTTCTAACCTCTTTTTGACGCATCCGTGGCATAGAAATGTTGCTTTCTTTTGCATATGCCTTCGCAAAGGCATCTGCAGCCATCTTTCCTGTCAGTGTTTGTCCATCTTCTTCAAGAGTAATCTTCTCTCCCTCGACACCCTCATCATTCAGTGCTTTAGTCAGTCTCCATAGCTTTGTGGTGTCTCTCTCTAAATTAAACCCTGCCGTCTTTTCCCTCCAGCTTCTTCTTTTGGCCTCCAGCTTGGTCTTTAGATACCTGGCTTTAGTTTGTTGTAGCGTGAAGTGGTTTTCATGACAGGGATTACCCTCTGCATCTTCTCTGGCCTTGTCTAGTTTATCATGTGCTGCTTGCAGTTCTGTTGTCCAGTAGAGGCAGTAGTTTTTCCTGAACCCTCGAGGAATCGCTTCGTGGGCAGCCATGAGGATACTTGAATTAAATTCCTTGACCACATTGTTGATGTTTCTCCCTTCTACTGCTATATTTTGGGTAAGCTCACTGAAACGAATGCCGAACAGACTCCAGTTTGCCTTTTTGTAGTTCCACCTTGGATGTTGAGGTGTACTTGTCGAAATACTTCCAGAAAGAGAGAGGAGGACTGAGCGGTGGTCGCTTCCTCCTAACTACGATCCGACCACTCTACTGAGGTTTCTGTGAATGTCTTCTGTACCAAATGTCAAGTCCGGCGTTGTTGTCGAGTGCCACCGGCGCGAGTAGAAGGTAGGCTAATCTGTGGGATCGTTGACAAGTAAAAGGTGCTTTTCATCTTGCCATGCTTCAATGTCTTCTCCTCGTTTATCAAGTGTTCTGTATCCCCAGCTCTGGGACTGACTATTACGGTCTCCCGCAATGAGGAAGTGGCAGTCCGGGACCTGGATTGTGTCAAGTGAGAGATTCTTGTCATTATGGCAGTAATAATTGACAATGTCAATCACAGAGTTGCTGGTTGTTACCTTGATCTTGATATATTCTGCCTCTTCCATAAAGGTTTTGATCTGGCTGGCGTTCACGCTGTTTCGGACCAAGGTGATCACCCCGCCTTTCTTTCTTCCTCTTCGATCACACCGGAAAATCTGGTAGCCTCTGATCTTAAATGGTTTACCTTCTTGCAGGTGTGTCTCTTGGATTCAGCTGATATCAATGTTGTTTTCGTACAGGAACTGTTCGAGCTCTGATTTTTTGTTGGTAACCCATTCTGCGTTCCAGTGCATCATGTTGATACTAGGGTTCTCTTTGGGGTTGGTCTTCTCTTTCGGTTGGCCAGTAGCTCTCCATCCTCGTCCCCTGGCTCCACAAGACAGGTTGATGGGACCTCCAGTAGCTGAGGGTGGGCTCCTTCGGGGCGTGGAGCCCGGCGCTGCACCTGCCTGGCGGATCCTCACAGGGCGAGCACCATTTCGGTTGATTCGATCTCCAAGTGTCATTTCATTAGCGTTGTGCATAATGCTCTGGTTAGCCCCTCCAAATGTCTGGATTGACACCCAGTGGGTTACACCCCTGCGCCACGTTGAAGTCTTAAACAGGGGCATAGAAATCTCATACGGTAGATTTGTTAGTATTTCTACTCCGATTTAACGTCTAAATACAGATGAGAAATACCAAACGTTTTGGGCGTAGGCGTACATAAAATATTTTAGAAAATGTCTCGCTCATAATATGTGAGTATATATATATGATGAAAAATGTCCGTATAAACGTCGTATGCCATCGTAGTTTCCAGTAAATTATGCAATAGCCATTACGCGTGATAAATTTCTTAATGCTGTGGTGCTTTTGGGTATATAATTTAGTATATAATATAACAATGTAACAATATAATAGAGCAATGTGCAATGACTAACCTTAAAGGCTAGGACGTCGTGGATTGAGCGTCCTTTCTTGTGGCCAGCAGATATGAGTCTGACTCTCAGGCCTCTAAGGACGCTGCTCGCCCTAGTAACCATCACCACTCGGTTATTTCCGGCAGTTCTCGCCGATACTCAGATATGAATGCAGCGTGGTGGTGCAGCGGCACCACACTCTTCCCCATTATGTTAATTTTGCGAGAATGAAGACACTATTTACTTAGATCGCCGGAGGCCACTTACGAAGAACTGGAGGCTGCAAGTTTACGGATGGTAGGGTAGAGGAAAGGAATGAAAAGTTAAACTTTTCTCATATGGCAGACACCACTAGAGACAAACAGGAGTTTAGGAATACTTAGAGATTAGTTTAGAATGCGCAACATCCCTCAAGAGCCAGCGTGACCAAGCTTCAGGAGGTAGATGCACGAATTAGACAAATGAAGGCAGCACTTAATATTAATCAGTGAAACATAGCTTGGAAAGAAGCGACCAAGGCTTGGCACAACCATAAGAACAACTTATATTGACAAATGCACTCAGAAATTCTTATGTACTCACATAATATGTATATATTGGTCTTGGAAATGCACATCGGGGATGAACTATGTAGGACAGCAGTTTCAGATGTCTCATGGAGATAA
>CM067374.1:50734581-50820581 GCA_034401795.1 Chaetoderma sp. LZ-2023a | reverse complement strand
GGCAGATCAGTTTTTCTCAAACCCCCAAGCTTCAGATGGATATAACACCACTAGTCAGATAATATAGTAAAAAGTGCATATGCCTATTGTAAGTCAATGGATCTTTCCAGTTTTAGCTATGCTCCACCCGTCTGTAAGCAAAGCTCCACCCATGCTTTGTCGTATTAGGGTCGATCGAACCCTGAACTCCATAACTAGTGATTTCGAGAAAACTATACAGGTAAGCTGTTGAATATTTTAAAACTAATTTTACTGCGCACTGTTGCTACCTATAGGAGTATCAAAATGTTCAACAGAATGTTTATTAAATAGTAAACACATACAATTGGTAAAACAACGCTTTGATTATGAGGAGTTTAAGCGACTTTAAGTGATGGTATAATTAACTATGGTAGGATTTTGATCATGACTCAAATTAGTACATCGTTATTAACGGAATATGGAATAGACATTGTCCAATGGCTGCGAGTATTATTATTACAAAACCACATTAGAAACCATTTTAGTTGACAATTTATAATATTTACGATATCATCTTCAAAATGTACTACTGAACCACGGTGACGATCAGCAACATGGACGACGTTCTCAGACACATGAGAACGTTGGTACACGTCTGCCATATTCATGCAGGTGCACGCTGGACGCTATTGTTCATAAATGTACGCTGCATGCTATTGTTCATACAGGTGTCCACTAGGAGCTATTGTTCATGCAGGTGACGACTATTGTTCATAAGTGGGCACTTGCACACTATTGTTCATAAGTGACCGCTACAAGTTATTGTTCTAAAGAGGCCGTTGCGCGCTATTGTTTCCAATGTGATATAAATTACGTTGTATCACATGTCGCATCTAACGCTTTCAATCATTCATAATGTTGACTGATCAATGTTCGAAGTATTTAAAGCAATCATCATATTGGTGCGATCTCGGAAATTTGCATAAAGCGAGAACGATTCGATTGGGTGAAAAGTGGTGTATCAATCTGCGCCAGTTTCATCCCGACAGTTATCCTACTGAATGTGGTGTATATGTAAGCATAAACGCATTTAGACAACTGGTACATATCATTCCTGATCTTGAAGAGAAAGTATGTCATGCACGCAAAAAGGAGGGCGTACAAATTACATATTCACTGGACTCTTCTGTTCACATATCTATCAGCGACGATTTTCCCTGCATCGACATACATTACTTTTTCTGCTCTGATGTAGCTCCGTGAGCTACGCATAACGGATTGTACCTGTCAGACGCTGAGTGGGAACTTTTGAAACTGAACACTGACTCGTTGTTATCACATTGCCTAACTTTCACATTAACCAAGAACAGAACAAGAAGCTAGAGGTGTTTTCCGCATTACCTCCAAGCTATTACGGCATACAGTAATCTGAACATGTCTGCCATTCAACCTACTATGTCAACTAGCGATCCAGTATTGGCAATGCACGTTTTGCCGGATACTATATGATGAACTAAATCTCGACACCATTGATACTGTAGATGAACTAAATCATGATGATATGAAATTATGCCAGTATTGTAAGAGTATGTATCGCGCATGGCATTATCCCCCTTCGCCTAATGAGCGTGAGAACAGTAAGAGATTATTCGCGTACATGTTGTGTACAAAGATACAAAAGCTAGCGGAACAAAATTGTTACGGTTGCGGTGTGAATCATCCAAGTCAGCGTCAACATTGGTGTTTAGGTATTGATTTTAACTTTAATCCGATTGACAATCTCGAACTGTATCTCGATCTGTATATTGAAGACGCATTACAGGATGAATATTGCTACGATCTTAACAAACAGTATGATTTATATGAACATAGTTTCGATCTGCACCGTTTGTGTATGACGTCATGGTTATGGTACATCGTTGATATAACATATTGTCACGGGACACCCCTCGTGGTGAGGACTAGGGATATAACGACAACAACAACAACAGAGGCGACAACCTCAATAAGACAGGCCAATGATGGCTGACAGTGTCACCAAGACACTAATAATGGTAGTGTGACAACAGTAGCAGCTTCCCGAGAAGCTCTCTGTCCAATATCCCTTCTATCACCCGGGAGGGTCCAGTTAACAACCAAGTTTGGGTTCGTGTGCTGTGCTCACTGCTCAAATCCTTCGGCTGACATAAGCCAGATAAAAACACAAGAGATGGTTTTAAATAAACAACAAACAGGTAACTTTATTCACAACTATAAACAGGCTAGTAAAACAGCATCTGACAGATGCTCAGATGTCACGGTACATTGGCGAATTGTATACCATATAGCTCGCCCTATCTCGGCAATGGGTCTAACTCGCTTGCCGAAGTGCAAGCGAGACAACTCTTGACGGTCTATACCGTAAAGGGACGTAACCCCTTACGCTACACCAACGTAGACCGACGTAAACAAATGTGACGCAAATAGTAAACAGTACTACGCCCCGCTGCTGCTGGTCTACCAATAGCAGTTGGTGGACCAACTATGGTGGAACTATGGTGGACCAACTATGGTGGACCGACTGATTAACAAAGGCTAGTGGTCAACCAACGTAATACCCATTCTCGGTAACTCGCCAATATCACGTTAGTTACGCACGATCGACAATGCCAATCAATCGGGACACCTCTGTTCAATGACAGGTCTGTATGTTTGTGGTGGGTCTGTGGTGGCCATAGAACTGTGGTGGAATTATGGTGGGAACGATATGATTATGACCAGTAGATGATACCGTAAATATCAAACAAACTGCAGGCTCTCCTATGTAAAAATAGGCCCAGACCACAGATTAGTTCTAAGCAATCGTACCGTTTCCGCTGCTATGGCTGAAGCGTGCCAGAATTCTGACACGTGATACGATGCGCCGTTATCCTTCCCAGAATACTGTGCGTTAATTATTCAAAATGGATGCGCCCACAATTTGTGCAACGCTAGGAAAATCTAATAAAGAATTAACCTATCTAAACGGTAAATAAACCCTAAATATCAGAGGACATGATGGATAAGTGTTGTAGGTAACAGCCGCTATCTGGCAAACAGGTAATGACATACTAATGTTGACAGAAACTGGTAAAACCGTGGTATAATAGGTAATGAAATCACATGTCTCCATGACATAACAAGACATGCAGGCATGTCTTGAAATGTCATAGGGGCAGATCGTCTCACTACCCCCTCCTTAATACTGAGTTTGTCCTCAAACTCTTCAGGCATTAAAGGAAACATTTATCATGGGTATCATCATAACAATCCATACATAACAACTAACTATAACGCTTGACCTTTCACACAGAAATCAATACAGTTGCAATATAACAAGATCAGTACTCAACCATCCATGCATCACACTCAATATATCTACATGAGTAAGTTGACATTCCACCTAGGAATCAATATATGTAACAATATTAATACTCAATAATTCATACATCACAATCATTATAATAAATTGGCCATTAGAATCCTACAATCTAACATTGTACCAGATAACGATGATGATGATGATGATGATGATGATTGATAGATTGATGACGATGATGCTGATGATTATGAACAACATCAGGATTCAGTAAATCTTGCCCAACAACCACTTTGGTAAATTGACCATCAAATTTCATAGAGACTCAACATAACAATATGAATATTTCACAATTTGTATAACAATTACTATCATAAATTGACCATCAAATTTCATATAGACTCGACATACCAATATGAATATTTCACAATTCATATAACAATTACTATCATAAATTCACCATCAAATTTCATATAGCAATACTACTTAGTATTCAATGATAGGAAGCGACCACTTCCAGATAATACAGTAATATGATAATAATATTTGTTACAGGATACTCTTACAGTAGCCTAGATAAAATGACTTAACAAGGTGTACCTGCTACTACTAGGTATCCTAGACATGCGTAAATACGCCATGATACACCATACATCAATTCACTGAAAACCACCCCTTTCCCAATTATGTTTAACCGCATTACATATTTGAAGCTGGATGCCGGAGGATAGGTGAGTGGGATAAGCTCTCATAGTTAAGCCTCACCAAGGTGTAATACCTCAACCATCTAGCCACCAGCATTATCCTGTCATCATAGGCAAGCCATGCATTGCCTATCATGACACCATAATGCTGATGCTAACAAACCAGAATACCATCTGTACACAATAAAGTAATAATAAAAATATTCTCTTTTCCACAGGATGGCTGAAGACAGAAGACTCCACATCATCAGACGAAGCAGACGCAATCAGAAGAACAGCAGATTAATGGTAGCCGGAAGAAGACAGATGCACTCGGAAGACAGATCGAAGATAACATCGGAATACGGCAGACACAGGCGGGAAAAAACTGCAAGTTCCATATGGTTGGAAGATGACATACACAGTCAGAAGAACTGTGTGTATATATATATATATATATATATATATATATATATATATATATATATATATATATATATATATATATATATATATATATAAATATATATATATATATATATATATATATATATATATATATATATATATCGGAAGATGACACACAGTCAGACGAACTGCAGGTATAAACACTCGGAAGATGTCCGGCAGAGTCAGAAACAGCAAAGAACTGGTGAACACTGTGTAATTAGGAGTAATTGATAATATTGAATCTGAAGCTGGAGCAACGAGAACAGTCCACCTATTCTTCTAGATCGAGAGTCCGCACATGAGTTTCAATCGCCTGTTGAAACTGCAGCATCCTGAAAAAGCGTGCTTCACTTATGAGATCAGCCAGAACGACCGGATCCCGTCAGAGTGATGTGAGCAAGAATTCCTCATGGCGGTAGAAGTTCAATCGGATGTGGAAGTGGCGATTGTCTCGCGCAAAACAATAGAAACCCTGCTTCTGCGGAATGATTGGAATCTCACGCTCCTTGGCAAGGCAGCCAAGGAGTGTGTCTGGAAAACAAAGAAGATCACTCCGGTTAACATAAAAAATCTGTCCGGAGACATCTAATTTCAGAACGTCCGTCTGGCACTTCTCTATAAGAGACACCATCTCCGGATCCGATTTGGGAGCCATCTTCGGAGTTGGCGGGCAACTGTCCATTGCCGGATAAGTCGCTGGACATGCAACGATGCTTTCCGCCAATCAATCATCATCGGAGAGCTGGGCGAGAAGAGACAGCTTTTCCCGACAGAAGATCACCAGCTCTGGAATGGGGTCCTCGGAAAGTGGCACATTGACGACAGACCATTCTAATTCATCGAGCTCGGCTAGCACACCGAACTCAACAGATTTCACCGGAATAGACACAGATCGCTTCTGCTTCTTGCGCTTCGGCTCCGAAGACTTCCTCTCAGCGACATCCACGATGGTTGGGCAGGACTTCGGCTTTACTTGATGTTGGATGCGTGAGAACAGATAGTCCCGTTCATGCTCGAACACCATCTGAGCATCAGCGCCCGTCTTCCCTGTAGTCTTGTGTATAAATGTCGGCTCGACAGTCCGACCTTCTGGTGCAATGGTGCACTTTCTCTTGTGGCCTGTTTTCGCCACCTCCATCCGGGAAAAGAGTTTTTTGCAATAGGTGCATCTGTATGCAAAGTTGCTATGTTGACCAGTCATGTGCCGCAATGCAGCATCAAAGCGATGGAACGTCACATCCATGCAGATCATGCACAGGTACACCACCTCCTGCGAAGCCAATAACAGCGACCCATTAGTAACCAATAATAAACTCATTAAACCATTTTGGTCTTCGTTTGTTTCATACGTCTTGTTTGTCATTGTCTCGCTCCAGCATCATGTGTACCCTGTCCTCCTTTGTATTGTCATGCATATATTCCAACCGCCTCCTCCCCCGTCACATCAGGTTCTGTAGACATATTCGCAACATGTTCAGAATCAGGCAATCTCGTTTTGGTCTCTCCGACATAGGGCTTTAACCGATCATGATGTACAACTCAAGGTTTAGACTTCGGTTTGCCCTGTATTCGATAGATCACATCATTTAATCGGTTCATTACCACATATGGTCCAGTCCAAGGTCGTGATAACTTTGGACATACCCCTTTCTTCCTACATGGATTATACAACCACACTAGATCCCTTTCTGTGTAACAGAACTGGTTTACATTTCGATCATAGATTCTCTTTTGTGCAGCACTAGCTGCCTTGATATGGGTCCTAGCAAACTCATGGATGTCCTCCATTCCCTTATGAAGGTCATATGCATAGTCACCATTCCCATCAAAGTCATTCAGTTGTCCCAAATGTATATCGATCGGTAATGCTATTTCACGACCTAACATCATAGAACAAGGTGATTGTCTGGTGGTTTCGTGTACTGCTAAACGATATACCATCATTAATAATGGTATAAATTTATCCCAATCACGTTGGTGTGTATCCACATATGCAGACAGCATGGTTTCAATCGTCTGATTTAGCCTTTCAACCATACCATCTGATTGTGGATGCAATGGTGTCGTCCTAGTCTTACTAATGCCTAAGGCCTTACACATTTGAGAGAAGACCTCAGACTCAAAGTTTCTTCCCTGGTTAGAATGCACCTCCATAGGTACACCAAAAACTGTCACCACATGCTTCAGCAGCACTTCAACAATGGTTATTGCCTCTTGGTTACGAATCGGTGAAGTAGTCACCATCCACAAGTAGATAGCGATTCCCTTGATCTGATAATGGCAATGGGCCCATTATGTCCAGAGCGATTCTTTCCATAGGGGCGCCAACATTGTACTGTTGCATCTTAGCTCGCGGCTTTTTAATTGGTCATTTCCTCGAAGCACAAACATCGCAAACACGACACCAATGATCAACATCTTTCCTAAGGCCGCACCAATAAAATCTGGCTCTCAACTTAGCTAGCATCTTTCTCCTCCCTAGGTGGCCAGCTGTCACTGCATTGTGTAACTGCCCCCAAGGCAGCATTACATAGTTCTATTGGCAATATCAATTGCCAAACTACTTTGTCACCTCTATCCGATTCCCAGCATCTATACAGAACACCGTCTCTTAGCACAAGAGAATCCCACTGAGCCCAGTATTGCTTTACCGCAGTATTACTGCTGGCAATATCTGCCCAGACTGGTCATTTCTCCTGTTCCTTCCATCACAGGACACAACTCAGTGTCCTATCCAAACTTTGTTTGCTCCTCATCTCCTGTGAGGACAAATCCAAAATATCTGCCAGTTGCTCACATTCCCGGTTTGCGACAGAGGCCAGCTCTGTTAACCTGCAAACCCCTTCACCTATTCTAGACTGTCTTGTTCTGGCTCCCCTATCCAATGCGGACTGCATAACTACCTCTCTACAAGAGGACTTATTCACCGCCTCTCATTTCAGCCAACTGACTTTCTTGAGGGACATTTAAACTTTCATGACTTTCCTGTCGCTCACAATGCCTACAGTGACTATCACAACATGGTCTTCTACTTAGACCATCCGCATTACCATGTGACACGCCACGCCTGTGCTCAATCTTAAAATCATATGTGCCTAGCTGTTCGAGCCATCTGGCAACTTGGCCTTCTGGATTCTTGAAGTTGATCAATCACCTCAGCGCTCCATGACCAGTCCTTACTAAGAGCTCCCTTCCAAACAAATAATGATGGAAATGTTTCAATGCAGCTACAACTGCCAACAACTCACGTCTAGTGACACAGTACTGTCTTTCAGTTTTTGATAATGTCCTACTATAATATCCTAGAACTCGCTCCACACTTTCTTGCACCTGGGAGAGTACCGCACCCACCACAAACCCACTCGCATCGGTGTCGCGGATAAACTTATCAGTTCTGGTTGGATATGCAAGAATTGGTGCAGAAACTAATTTATGTTTCATTATCTGAAATGCTTCCTCACATTGCTCAGTCCAAATAAATGGCCTCGAATCCTCAGTTAACTGGTGGAGCGGCTTTGCTATGGCAGCAAAATGCTCAACATATCGGCGATAGTAAGAACACATTCCAACCCATTGTCTTATAGTAGTTACATTATATGGTCTCGGCCATTCTTTAATAGCCTTACATTTTTCTGGATCGGTAGCTACACCTTCTTTGCTGACAACTTGATCCAGAAATGCTACTTGTCTCTTGAAAAGATGACACTTCTTTGGACTCAACCTCAGACCTGCTGCTCGCAGCCTCATGAACACGTTTTCCAATTTGTCTAACTCTTCCGTAAACGTTTTTCCATGAATGATGATGTCATCCAAGTACACTAAGCATGTTTCCCAGGATAATCTCATCAATACTTTCTCCATTAACCTTTCAAATGTTGCAGGGGCATTGCAGAGGCCAAATGGCATGAGAACAAACTGCCACAGGCCTACATCCCTGTTGTAAAGGCAGTTTTCTGTCTATCTTCCTCTGCTACTGGGACTTGCCAATAACCAGACTTCAGGTCAAGTGTGGAAAACCAACATGACCCTGCTAGCGCATCAATAGAATCATTTATCCATAGTAAAGGGTAGGAATCCTTCAGACAAACTTCATTAAGGCGACGATAGTCAATGCAAAATCTGGTAGTCTGATCTTTCTTCTTAACCAACACAATAGGTGCTGCCCAAGGACTACTAGAAGGCTCTATTACTCCTTTTTCCAACATATCAGTGACCTCTTTCTCTGCGATGTCCCGTTGGCTTAATAGCAACCTTCTGGGATATTGCCTGATTGGTCTAGCATCCCCTGTATTGATATGGTGTTCTACTAAATGGGTTCTTCCTGGATTCTCTCCCAGCTTCACAAATATATCAGTGTACTCAATGATCAGTTTCTTGACTTTTATACGGTCAGCTTCACTGAGATCATCACTAATCTCTGCGAGGATCAGTCTAACCCACTCATCATGACTAGCATCATTAATCTTGGTGGAAGCTTCACTAGTTTCACTCAAATCATTTCGACATGTAACAACTCTGACTATATGGTCATATTTCAGGGGCCATATCTCATCAATTGGTTCACATTGACCAACTATGGTATGCTTATATAATGTGAGTGGTTTCTCTCCAGGGTTCATAACCCTGATTGGAATACTATCGTGCGTCATATTCACTATACACTTAGCCATACATAGCTGGTTTCGCTCACCAAATTTATCTAGTGGAGTTAGAATTCCACATTTCATTCCAACAATTACATCAGTTTTTACAGGTTTACCTCTCAACATAAGCTCACTATGAGCTGGAACAACCACTGTTGCTTGAACAGCAATTCTACATGTGGGTCACATTTCTGTCTCATGCTGATAGCATGGAACAGAGTCATTGGCAATCATTAATTGTCGCTGACCAAGTAATACATTACAATCATTGTTAATTAGGAAATCCATCCCAAGAATTCCCTCATTTTCGATATCAGCTTTCCAAATCTCCTGCTTGAATGTTCGGTGACCCAATTTCAATGGCGCAATACCCCAACTCTGTAAAGGTGACACAGTTCCTGTAGCAGTTACCAAGAATGATTTGGTATCATCCTTATTTGAACTACAATAAAGATACACCACGTAGTGGATGCTGGCATTGTGGGGAGACTACCCATTATAACCGCTAGAATATCGGCCATGGTTACCAGTCGGCCTCCCCTGTGGATTTCGATAACCAACATGATGTCTACCACTGCTCATACTATTCTGACCTTCATCAGAAGACTGATAGGATGCACTCGAATTTGACCATCTTGGAGCAGTACTGTGACCTGATACTTCAGAATCACCAATTAATCCAGCTATTTGTTTCTGTTGAGCCTTTTGATTCTTTATCAGTTGTTGTGTCAGGTCAGCATGACCGGCACGAATCTCTTGACATAATTTTACTATTGGATCGTCATTCCTAATATCTGTACTACTGGAATCAGACAGACGAACTGAATGACCATGATCTGAATTACCATAATCATTACGTATGTCAACATGGACATTTTCAAAATTTCGGACAGGGCGCCCTCTGTGTCTATCAGCTAATCTATGTGCTTCCAATCGGACTGCTATGCTTTCTGCATCACCAATATTGTTAGTTTGGGCCTCTCTTAATTGCAGACGCATGTCCGCATCTGGTAATGCATCAATAAAATAATCATGCGCCAGGATATTTATTAATCCAGAATCGCACCTGGATATGCTCTTCTAGTCATTTTCTTAATGGATTGTGATAATTCAGGCAATGCTCCATTCCTACCACGCATATGTGTCTGCAACTGGGCTCGGAATATTTCAGCCTTATTAGCTGACCCAAACCGATTTCCCAGTGCCCTAACCAAACATTGAAAATCCCTACGTTGGTATGTATCAAGTTCACCCAGAATCGCTCTGGCAGTTCCAGAGAGACTCCCTGCTAAAATTAACCCTTTGGTGACCGGTGACCATTCATGGATTTCAGCTATTATTTCAAACTGATTGAAATAATCTTCCCATTCATCATTTCCATCATATGGAGGTGGACGTACTACATGTGTGTTTCTCTGGCTTGGACCATTGCGAGCAGATGAGTGTGTATAGTTTGTCTGGTACTGGCTATGACTTTCTCTCGGAAAATAGTGGTCATCATTGTTTGTCTCGTTATGGCCAGGGTATCCTGGCACAACATTGCACTCACCTCCATCACCATACAATGCATATCTTTCACTAATTGGATTCTCATTACATGGATAATATCGCTCATGCTGCTCACCAACCATAGGTCCTGGATCACTCCAACCTCGATTGGAATTAATTGGATCATTTCTCAACCCCCTCCTCATTCCAATGTTACTCTGATTGTTATTAGTCATATTCGGGTCATGGTGATATGTCAAATCTGGCCTAACATGTCCAGATACATTTGACATCTGACGTTGCATTTGTTTCAACTTTGATTCCGTGTTCTCATTCAGTTTCACAAACTCACTCCTAAACACACCAAACATGCTTCTCATTTGTTCATTCATTTGCTCACTCAACCTGTCTAGCATTGCAATACTAGTACCATTAGATTGAGTGTCATTGACACTTGTTATTATGACATTCGAGTTGTTCAGTTCATGACTGTTCTGTACGTGCATTTCATCGGCCATCCTACTACTACTGGCAGGTGTATTCAATAACTTTGATTTGTTACCAGGGTCACCTGTGCTCTTATTCTGAGCACCTATAGGACTATAAGGTTCTGTGTCATTGTCATCATGCAATGACACGTCGTGCGGGCGAAACGATATGACATCCATATCCTCCGACTCCATTCAACAAAACCAACTTATATTATTATCTGACAATGCAGCAAGGCACATGAGAGTGAGTTCACAGTACAATACGATCGACTACATAACACTACCTATTCCATCAAACACGTAGCAGACCTTTGTCCCACCACTGCCACCAAAAATGTCACGGGCCACCCCTCGTGGTGAGGACTAGGGATATAATGACAACAACAACAGAGGCGACAACCTCAATACGACAGGCCAATGATGGCTCACAGTGTCACCAAGACACTAATAATGATAGTGTGAAAACAGTAGCAGCTTCCCGAGAAGCTCTCTGTCCAATATCCCTTCTATCACCCAGGAGGGTCCAGTTAACAACCAAGTTTGGGTTCGTGTGCTGTGCTCACTGCTCAAATCCTTCGGCTGACATAAGCCAGATAAAAACACAAGAGATGGTTTTAAATAAACAACAAACAGGTAACTTTATTTACAACTATAAACAGGCTAGTAAAACAGCATCTGACAGATGCTCAGATGTCACGGTACATTGAGGAATTGTATACCATATAGCTCGCCCTATCTTGGCAATAGGTCTAACTCGCTTGCCGAAGTGCAAGCGAGACAACTCTTGATGGTCTATACCATAAAGGGACGTAACCCCTTACGCTACACCAACATAGACAGATGTAAACAAATGTGACGCAAATAGTAAACAGTACTACGCCGCACTGCTGCTGGTCTACCAATAGCAGTTATATTCTAATAAAATGCTATTCATCTATCACCAACGATGGTAGACAGCTATGGTGGAACTATCGTGGACCAACTATGGTGGACCGACTGATTAACAAAGGCTAGTGGTCAACCAACGTAATACCCATTCTCGGTAACTCGCCAATATCACGTTAGTTACGCACGCTCGACAATGCCAATCAATCGGGACACCTCTGTTCAATGACAGGTCTGTATGTTTGTGGTGGGTCTGTGGTGGGCATAGAACTGTGGTGGAGTTATGGTGGGAACGATATGATTATGACGAGTAGATGATACCGTAAATATCAAACAAACTGCTGGCTCTCCTATGTAAAAATAGGCCCAGACCACAGTTTAGTTCGTAAGCAATTGTACCGTTTCCGCTGCTATCATCTGCGCCATAATAATTGCAACACGGGACTTCTACACTTCCACCACAATTTATGCTAAAGGTAAACTATCTAGCGTAAAGCTTTATCTGGTTTGGTTGGTTGTCCGAAACGCCCACCCCGATTTAAAGCAAAGGGGACTATTTATAGTAACATTTCCTTATTGTTACGTCACACATTCCATCTCGAGTCACATTATGACGCCAGAATTCTGACACATGATACGATGCGCCATTATCCTTCCCAGAATACTGTGCGCTAATTATTCAAAATGGATGCACCCACAATTTGTGCAACGCTAGGAAAATCTAATAAAGAATTAACCTATCTAAGCGGTAAATAAACACTAAATATCAGAGGACATGATGGATAAGTGTTGTAGGTAACAGCCGCTATCTGGCAAACAGGTAATGACATACTAATGTTGACAGAAACTGCTAAAACCGTGGTATAATAGGTAATGAAATGACCTGTCTCCATGACATAACAAGACATGCAGGCATGTCTTGAAATGTCATAGGGGCAGATCGTCTCAATATGATAAACAACTGACAATGCCATAATATTGATATACCTATATTTAATATATTTTCTTAATATTGAATTAATATTATTAATAATACTTAGTATTAGTAAAACATATTGATGTAACACTGTTTGATGTTAGTATTAATTAATAATTCACTGTTTATGATGCGACCTAGAATCATAATGATGCAATAATATGTAGTGCTGTTATTTTATGTTAGCATTAATAACAATTCTAAAAGGATTTAATTAGTTTTTCTTGTTGTCAAATTTGCCATTGAATGGCGCACCCACCCCTCACCCTCTATCGGCAATATGCGATGGAATGTAGCACTTTAAAAACACATCTGCACACCTTGCACTCTCCAAAAAAACCGCTACAAAATGCAGCTGAATCGAGAACTGCGGTGATCTCTCCATAACACATGACAAAATGGAGGCTGAAGCACTGCACACCGCACTTAACAACACACGCCATCAGCATTTTGATATTTACCACATAATGACTGGCGAGTGTGCAAAGCATTATTTATGGAGTAACAATTCAACGATTAGTGAGCATTATGCGTGCATTACTGCATTTCAGTCAGTCATGTCTCATAAACTCGATCATGCTTCATTATGGCGTATCACGACATCACGCGACTGCTAGGGTCGCCACTGATATATAATGTTTTGTTTTGGGTTTTTTAAATTCGCATATGAAATGACTTCCTTCATAATAATCTTCCCTGATACACTTCACTTAGCCATAAATATTCTTAGAGATAAAAACAGGTTGAATGAAAACATATTTATATGTAGAAAATGGGTTTTTTAACATTCACATATGAGTTTTTGTAAATTCACATATGAAATAACTGCCTTCATAATAATAGTATCAGGATTATATACTGAAAAAAGGTCTTGAATAGCATATGTTTATTTTTACTGAAAAACGTCACAATTATATTATGTTGTTGGTTTAAAATGATTTACATACAGTTGAGGAAAACTTTCAACCGGAATGACTGGGTCGATAATTTCTCTTGATATGAAAATGAAAATAGTTTTAGCCATTAAAGGATGGTTTTTGAAAATTCACATGTGAAATGACTGCCTTCATAATAGTCTTCACTGATACATTTCACCTAACCATAAATCTTCTTTGAGATAAAACAGGTTGATTTCCATTAATTTTTATACAGCGTACATATCCGTGTATATTATCATAGCATGCAGCTAGACACGCACCATTCAGGATATTGGAGCAGCTGTCCCAGAGTGTGTGTTTATGCTTTGCCGCTCTCTGCAGTAAAATCCAGCTCATACAAAACTTAGAACATTTTCAAAGTTGAGTAAAATGTACTATTACAAATTTTAATATAATTGGAATGGCAAAACTATTATTGTCTAAATCATAAAGATTATGCTCAAATTTGAAGCAGTACGTTTTATTATGTTTTGGAAATATGAGGTTATATCTGTGGTGGGCGGTATGAATCTACGTGTGTACATGCTTAATAGCATATTTGTTTATCTATAAATAACTAAGACGTTTGCAACTAACAAAATATTATGTTGAATATTTTACCGAATTGGTCTGGAAGCAATTGGTGATTTTCTATGTTAGAGCACTCTTTTCGTCAAATTAGTTTGCGAATATTCTGCAGTTTACGTCATACAACTTGACGGACTATTAAGCGTTTATGACAAACTAAATCGCACCAGTAATGACGAAATTGATTATGACATCACCCTGCGAAGTGTTCAAAGCATACGACCTTGTTGCACTGAACTAACATATAGCATGCTGCTAATGATGAATTCTGATACCTCAACTATTAAGCTTAATATACAATATATGAGTAAAGAGTCAACCATCTAACGCATATACATAGTGGGTGGGTGTCTAATTAATATTTATATTATTGTCGGTATATCAAAATTGAGGTAAACAATTCATATTAGACTTCAAACTACTAAACAGTATAACGTAATATAAATAGAGAATCTGCTTTAGCGAGTGCAAAATCGATAATTTTCAATGAGGCTCATAATAGTGATATGAAAAGTGACCGAGTTTGAGATTTTATTTATCATATAAACTAATTTTGAAATATTTGCGAATAGTTGCTAATGTGACTTTTATCTGATTTCTCATTTTTGATTTTCGTGAAATCGATACCACCGCTGTGACGCACCACTACTTGACAACATATACTGAATGCGCAGCAAAATATAGTGACAAACAAAAAATCTGGCGATGTCAGCCGTAAACTACACTTTTCTTCTAAGAATATCGCAAAGCAACGGCCATCAATCGTTACTTTGCTGACGACTGATAAATTGTCAAATGATGACATTTTGCGATGACGTTTCATGAATGACAAATCGTAGTAAACAAATCGTAATAAAACATTACCGCGTAGTAATCCCTACGAGTCATGCTCACATCAATCGATGTTTTAATTGGTCGACTTAAATGGGCTGCGCACCAAACAGCCAATGAAAATACTCCGTTGAATATGGCACGTGTGCTCATATAAAAAAATATGGAATGGGCTAGAAGGCTTGTTTATATGATAATTAATATTATTATTAGTAGTATTATTAACAAATAACAAAAACGTGGTGGCCAAATCCCTGTATATGTGGATAGAAAATGCATAGTAGCCTACTAATAATCTACCAATAATTCCAAAAATAAAATTGTCCAAATATCATTTTCTTGTCATTTGTTCACCAGAATGTGTTTATGTATGCGAGTGCACTGAAATAAACAAGTGCTAACACATGACTGCAACTCATCGTGACAAGCGCTCACACCGCTACGATCCCTCTTCGTCATCCACCCACAACATTAACCCCTCTACTAACCCATTGCAGTTTGTTTTGGGGGTGGTGAATGTACGTATGTCTGTCGCTCTGCCATATTACTGATGAGTACATATCATTACCATCAGCTTCGTTGCTAACTCCTACGTTAGCCGAATCTATACGGTATTCCACGCATAACTTCGGGACGAATACCGTACCATCTTGAGTCACAGCATAAGCGTATTTGATTACACCACAGCCTAGATGCGTGTGTAAAAACCCATAATCGACGATATATATATATATATATATATATATATATATATATATATATATATATATATATATATATATATATATATATATATATAATGACATCAAACAAGAAAATGTAAGTGCGCAGTATTGACAATATCTGATGTAATGGCAAATTCTACCATCAAGTGATTGGCATATGCATACACGCGTATGTAACAAATGCGTTTGTACGCAATAGCGGGCAAACTGTATTGAAACATTTGCATTATCAAACAATTAAAAGTGACTACCATGTGTTGTCAACATCTGTTTGAATAACAGATTCTATCATTAACTACTCGACATACGCACGCATTCATATGCATTTGTCTCCTAAAAATATAAAACAATTAAACTGTTTTGAAAACATTTGGTGCGTGAGTCTACATTATTCTTTATGTACAATGAATAACTGTTTTTTAAACAACATTAGACGTGTGTGTTTACTTTATTATTTTTGTGCAATTAGCAAATCAAATTTGTAATAGGTGCAGTTATGCAAGACGATTGCGTAATTCGGTTCATCGAGTGGTTACAATGCATATGCGTATAGTCACGCAACAAACCCATCAATCGTCATTTGCCTGCTATAGAGCAACACTCTAGACAAAACTGTTTGAACATTTTGGTGCGCATTGTCTGACATGGTAAGTTATAGAAAGGAGAATGTTAAATTTATCAGTCATTCTCTGCATTAGAATGAGCTTCAAATGTGTGATCAGTGGCGCACAGCAAATTCCATTCCGATTCATTGCGGGTGTATCGAATGGAATACCAATTGAAAAACGAATGTTGCGTATGTATTTGGTGCGTCAAGAACCGAAAGCACAGTTTAGATCCACAAGTGCACTAAAATCAATATCATCAGGTCCTTTTGTTAAGGACCACCAAATCTTAAAATTATGCTCTATAGAAACAACTGCATTTATTACGCGCACACTCGCAGACATATGAAAACACATCTAATATACTCATGAAACGTATATACGTGTGCACATATGCTTGTGATACACTCACAAAAGGACTGCATGTATGTATGTATTTTTATTTTATTGACGCACTGGCAACGCGCGGCTTCAATTTCCATGTGCTAACTTAGCCGACAGTCATGCACCCATTAGTTTAATTTGTTGATCACCATCTCCCGGTCGGGGGATCGAACCGCCATTCTGCAACTCCGCATAGCATCAGCAACCAGGCATCTTTCCACTGGACCACCGCACCAAGACTAAAAGTCAAGGATTGGCCGACCAGCTTTCACATGTCTGATATACTGCCACACTGACGATTCATATGGGACTATCTGTGGATGCACCTGCCACAATTCAATCCTAGGCTTTTACGCCTATTGTACGCTGAGTCCAGCACGGCTCTGGCAGTATATGTATTTTTATTTTATTGACGCACTGGCAACGTGCGGCTTCAATTTCCATGTGCTAACTTAGCCGACAGTCATGCACCCATTAGTTTAATGTGTTGATCACCATCTCCCGGTCGGGGGATCGACCCACCATTCTGCAACTCCGCATAGCATCAGCAACCAGGCATCTTTCGACTGGACCACCGCACCAAGATTAAAAGTCAAGGATTGGCCGACCCGTTTTCACATGTCTGATATACTGACACACTGACGATTCATATTGGACTAGCTGTGGATGCACCCGCCACAATTCAATCCTAGGCTTTTACGCCTATTGTACTCTGACTCCAGCACGGCTCTGGCAGTATATGTAATTTTATTTTATTGACGCACTGGCAACGTGCGGCTTCAATTTCCATGTGCTAACTTAGCCGACAGTGATGCACCCATTAGTTTAATTTGTTGATCACAATCTCCCGGTCGGGGGATCGACCCGCCATTCTGCAACTCCGCATAGCATCAGCAACAAGGCATCTTTCCACTGGACCACCGCACCAAGACTAAAAGTCAAGGATTGGCCGACCAGTTTTCACATGTCTGATATACTGACACACTGACGATTCATATGGGACTATCTGTGGATGCACCCGCCACAATTCAATCCTAGGCTTTTACGCCTATTGTATGTATGTATGTATTTTTATTTTATTGACGCACTGGCAACGTGCGGCTTCAGTTTCCATGTGCTAACTTAGCCGACAGTGATGCACCCGTTAGTTTAATTTGTTGATCACCATCTCCCGGTCGGGGGATCGAACCGCCATTCTGCAACTCCGCATAGCATCAGCAACCAGGCATCTTTCCACTGGACCACCGCACCAAGACTATAAGTCAAGGATTGGCCGACCAGCTTTCACATGTCTGATATACTGACACACTGACGATTCATATGGGACTATCTGTGAATGCATCTGTCACAATCAATCCTAGGCTTTTACGCCTATTGTACTCTGACTCCAGCATGGCTCTGGCAGTATATGTATTTTTATTTTATTGACGCACTGGTAACGTGCGGCTTCAATTTCCATGTGCTAACTTAGCCGACAGTGATGCACCCGTTAGTTTAATTTGTTGATCACCATCTCCCGGTCGGGGGATCGAACCGCCATTCTGCAACTCCGCATAGCATCAGCAACCAGGCATCTTTCCACTGGACCACCGCACCAAGACTATAAGTCAAGGATTGGCTGACCAGCTTTCACATGTCTGATATACTGACACACTGACGATTCATATGGGACTATCTGTGAATGCATCTGTCACAATCAATCCTAGGCTTTTACGCCTATTGTTCTCTGACTCCAGCACGGCTCTGGCAGTATATGTATTTTTATTTTATTGACGCACTGGCAACGTGCGGCTTCAATTTCCATGTGCTAACTTAGCCGACAGTCATGCACCCATTAGTTTAATTTGTTGATCACCATCTCCCGGTCGGGGGATCGAACCGCCATTCTGCAACTCTGCATAGCATCAGCAACCAGGCATCTTTCCACTGGACCACCGCACCAAGACTAAAAGTCAAGGATTGGCCAACCAGCTTTCACATGTCTGATATACTGCCACACTGACGATTCATATGGGACTATCTGTGGATGCACCCGCCACAATTCAATCCTAGGCTTTTACGCCTATTGTACTCTGACTCCAGCACGGCTCTGGCAGTATATGTATTTTTATTTTATTGACGCACTGGCAACGTGCGGCTTCAATTTCCATGTGCTAACATAGCCGACAGTCATGCACCCATTAGTTTAATTTGTTGATCACCATCTCCCGGTCGGGGGATCGACCCGCCATTCTGCAACTCCGCATAGCATCAGCAACCAGGCATCTTTCCACTGGACCACCGCACCAAGATTAAAAGTCAAGGATTGGCCGACCAGTTTTCACATGTCTGATATACTGACACACTGACGATTCATATGGGACTATCTGTGGATGCACCCGCCACAATTCAATCCTAGGCTTTTACGCCTATTGTATGTATGTATGTATTTTTATTTTATTGACGCACTGGCAACGTGCGGCTTCAGTTTCCATGTGCTAACTTAGCCGACAGTGATGCACCCGTTAGTTTAATTTGTTGATCACCATCTCCCGGTCGGGGGATCGAACCGCCATTCTGCAACTCCGCATAGCATCAGCAACCAGGCATCTTTCCACTGGACCACCGCACCAAGACTATAAGTCAAGGATTGGCCGACCAGCTTTCACATGTCTGATATACTGACACACTGACGATTCATATGGGACTATCTGTGAATGCATCTGTCACAATCAATCCTAGGCTTTTACGCCTATTGTACTCTGACTCCAGCACGGCTCTGGCAGTATATGTATTTTTATTTTATTGACGCACTGGCAACGTGCGGCTTCAATTTCCATGTGCTCACTTAGCCGACAGTGATGCACCCGTTAGTTTAATTTGTTGATCACCATCTCCCGGTCGGGGGATCGAACCGCCATTCTGCAACTCCGCATAGCATCAGCAACCAGGCATCTTTCCACTGGACCACCGCACCAAGACTATAAGTCAAGGATTGGCCGACCAGGTTTCACATGTCTGATATACTGACACACTGACGATTCATATGGGACTATCTGTGAATGCATCTGTCACAATCAATCCTAGGCTTTTACGCCTATTGTACTCTGACTCCAGCACGGCTCTGGCAGTATATGTATTTTTATTTTATTGACGCACTGGCAACGTGCGGCTTCAATTTCCATGTGCTAACTTAGCCGACAGTCATGCACCCATTAGTTTAATTTGTTGATCACCATCTCCCGGTCGGGGGATCGAAACGCCATTCTGCAACTCCACATAGCATCAGCAACCAGGCATCTTTCCACTGGACCACCGCACCAAGACTAAAAGTCAAGGATTGGCCGACCAGCTTTCACATGTCTGATATACTGCCACACTGACGATTCATATGGGACTATCTGTGGATGCACCTGCCACAATTCAATCCTAGGCTTTTACGCCTATTGTACTCTGACTCCAGCACGGCTCTGGCAGTATATGTATTTTTATTTTATTGACGCACTGGCAATGTGCGGCTTCAATTTCCATGTGCTAACTTAGCTGACAGTCATGCACCCATTAGTTTAATTTGTTGATCACCATCTCCCGGTCGGGGGATCGACCCGCCATTCTGCAACTCCGCATAGCATCAGCAACCAGTCATCTTTCCACTGGACCACCGCACCAAGATTAAAAGTCAAGGATTGGCCGACCAGTTTTCACATGTCTGATATACTGACACACTGACGATTCATATGGGACTATCTGTGGATGCACCTGCCACAATTCAATCCTAGGCTTTTACGCCTATTGTACTCTGACTCCAGCACGGCTCTGGCAGTATATGTATTTTTATTTTATTGACGCACTGGCAATGTGCGGCTTCAATTTCCATGTGCTAACTTAGCTGACAGTCATGCACCCATTAGTTTAATTTGTTGATCACCATCTCCCGGTCGGGGGATCGACCCGCCATTCTGCAACTCCGCCTAGCATCAGCAACAAGGCATCTTTCCACTGGACCACCGCACCAAGACTAAAAGTCAAGGATTGGCCGACCAGTTTTCACATGTCTGATATACTGACACACTGACGATTCATATGGGACTATCTGTGGATGCACCCGCCACAATTCAATCCTAGGCTTTTACGCCTATTGTATGTATGTATGTATTTTTATTTTATTGACGCACTGGCAACGTGCGGCTTCAGTTTCCATGTGCTAACTTAGCCGACAGTGATGCACCCGTTAGTTTAATTTGTTGATCACCATCTCCCGGTCGGGGGATCGAACCGCCATTCTGCAACTCCGCATAGCATCAGCAACCAGGCATCTTTCCACTGGACCACCGCACCAAGACTATAAGTCAAGGATTGGCCGACCAGCTTTCACATGTCTGATATACTGACACACTGACGATTCATATGGGACTATCTGTGAATGCATCTGTCACAATCAATCCTAGGCTTTTACGCCTATTGTACTCTGACTCCAGCATGGCTCTGGCAGTATATGTATTTTAATTTTATTGACGCACTGGCAACGTGCGGCTTCAATTTCCATGTGCTAACTTAGCCGACAGTGATGCACCCGTTAGTTTAATTTGTTGATCACCATCTCCCGGTCGGGGGATCGAACCGCCATTCTGCAACTCCGCATAGCATCAGCAACCAGGCATCTTTCCACTGGACCACCACACCAAGACTATAAGTCAAGGATTGGCCGACCAGCTTTCACATGTCTGATATACTGACACACTGACGATTCATATGGGACTATCTGTGAATGCATCTCTCACAATCAATCCTAGGCTTTTACGCCTATTGTACGCTGAGTCCAGCACGGCTCTGGCAGTATATGTATTTTTATTTTATTGACGCACTGGCAACGTGCGGCTTCAATTTCCATGTGCTAACTTAGCCGACAGTCATGCATCCATTAGTTTAATGTGTTGATCACCATCTCCCGGTCGGGGGATCGACCCGCCATTCTGCAACTCCGCATAGCATCAGCAACCAGGCATCTTTCGACTGGACCACCGCACCAAGATTAAAAGTCAAGGATTGGCCGACCCGTTTTCACATGTCTGATATACTGACACACTGACGATTCATATTGGACTAGCTGTGGATGCACCCGCCACAATTCAATCCTAGGCTTTTACGCCTATTGTACTCTGACTCCAGCACGGCTCTGGCAGTATATGTAATTTTATTTTATTGACGCACTGGCAACGTGCGGCTTCAATTTCCATGTGCTAACTTAGCCGACAGTGATGCACCCATTAGTTTAATTTGTTGATCACAATCTCCCGGTCGGGGGATCGACCCGCCATTCTGCAACTCCGCATAGCATCAGCAACAAGGCATCTTTCCACTGGACCACCGCACCAAGACTAAAAGTCAAGGATTGGCCGACCAGTTTTCACATGTCTGATATACTGACACACTGACGATTCATATGGGACTATCTGTGGATGCACCCGCCACAATTCAATCCTAGGCTTTTACGCCTATTGTATGTATGTATGTATTTTTATTTTATTGATGCACTGGCAACGTGCGGCTTCAGTTTCCATGTGCTAACTTAGCCGACAGTGATGCACCCGTTAGTTTAATTTGTTGATCACCATCTCCCGGTCGGGGGATCGAACCGCCATTCTGCAACTCCGCATAGCATCAGCAACCAGGCATCTTTCCACTGGACCACCGCACCAAGACTATAAGTCAAGGATTGGCCGACCAGCTTTCACATGTCTGATATACTGACACACTGACGATTCATATGGGACTATCTGTGAATGCATCTGTCACAATCAATCCTAGGCTTTTACGCCTATTGTACTCTGACTCCAGCATGGCTCTGGCAGTATATGTATTTTTATTTTATTGACGCACTGGTAACGTGCGGCTTCAATTTCCATGTGCTAACTTAGCCGACAGTGATGCACCCGTTAGTTTAATTTGTTGATCACCATCTCCCGGTCGGGGGATCGAACCGCCATTCTGCAACTCCGCATAGCATCAGCAACCAGGCATCTTTCCACTGGACCACCGCACCAAGACTATAAGTCAAGGATTGGCCGACCAGCTTTCACATGTCTGATATACTGACACACTGACGATTCATATGGGACTATCTGTGAATGCATCTGTCACAATCAATCCTAGGCTTTTACGCCTATTGTTCTCTGACTCCAGCACGGCTCTGGCAGTATATGTATTTTTATTTTATTGACGCACTGGCAACGTGCGGCTTCAATTTCCATGTGCTAACTTAGCCGACAGTCATGCACCCATTAGTTTAATTTGTTGATCACCATCTCCCGGTCGGGGGATCGAACCGCCATTCTGCAACTCTGCATAGCATCAGCAACCAGGCATCTTTCCACTGGACCACCGCACCAAGACTAAAAGTCAAGGATTGGCCAACCAGCTTTCACATGTCTGATATACTGCCACACTGACGATTCATATGGGACTATCTGTGGATGCACCCGCCACAATTCAATCCTAGGCTTTTACGCCTATTGTACTCTGACTCCAGCACGGCTCTGGCAGTATATGTATTTTTATTTTATTGACGCACTGGCAACGTGCGGCTTCAATTTCCATGTGCTAACTTAGCCGACAGTCATGCACCCATTAGTTTAATTTGTTGATCACCATCTCCCGGTCGGGGGATCGACCCGCCATTCTGCAACTCCGCATAGCATCAGCAACCAGGCATCTTTCCACTGGACCACCGCACCAAGATTAAAAGTCAAGGATTGGCCGACCAGTTTTCACATGTCTGATATACTGACACACTGACGATTCATATGGGACTATCTGTGGATGCACCCGCCACAATTCAATCCTAGGCTTTTACGCCTATTGTATGTATGTATGTATTTTTATTTTATTGACGCACTGGCAACGTGCGGCTTCAGTTTCCATGTGCTAACTTAGCCGACAGTGATGCACCCGTTAGTTTAATTTGTTGATCACCATCTCCCGGTCGGGGGATCGAACCGCCATTCTGCAACTCCGCATAGCATCAGCAACCAGGCATCTTTCCACTGGACCACCGCACCAAGACTATAAGTCAAGGATTGGCCGACCAGCTTTCACATGTCTGATATACTGACACACTGACGATTCATATGGGACTATCTGTGAATGCATCTGTCACAATCAATCCTAGGCTTTTACGCCTATTGTACTCTGACTCCAGCACGGCTCTGGCAGTATATGTATTTTTATTTTATTGACGCACTGGCAACGTGCGGCTTCAATTTCCATGTGCTCACTTAGCCGACAGTGATGCACCCGTTAGTTTAATTTGTTGATCACCATCTCCCGGTCGGGGGATCGAACCGCCATTCTGCAACTCCGCATAGCATCAGCAACCAGGCATCTTTCCACTGGACCACCGCACCAAGACTATAAGTCAAGGATTGGCCGACCAGGTTTCACATGTCTGATATACTGACACACTGACGATTCATATGGGACTATCTGTGAATGCATCTGTCACAATCAATCCTAGGCTTTTACGCCTATTGTACTCTGACTCCAGCACGGCTCTGGCAGTATATGTATTTTTATTTTATTGACGCACTGGCAACGTGCGGCTTCAATTTCCATGTGCTAACTTAGCCGACAGTCATGCACCCATTAGTTTAATTTGTTGATCACCATCTCCCGGTCGGGGGATCGAAACGCCATTCTGCAACTCCACATAGCATCAGCAACCAGGCATCTTTCCACTGGACCACCGCACCAAGACTAAAAGTCAAGGATTGGCCGACCAGCTTTCACATGTCTGATATACTGCCACACTGACGATTCATATGGGACTATCTGTGGATGCACCTGCCACAATTCAATCCTAGGCTTTTACGCCTATTGTACTCTGACTCCAGCACGGCTCTGGCAGTATATGTATTTTTATTTTATTGACGCACTGGCAATGTGCGGCTTCAATTTCCATGTGCTAACTTAGCTGACAGTCATGCACCCATTAGTTTAATTTGTTGATCACCATCTCCCGGTCGGGGGATCGACCCGCCATTCTGCAACTCCTCATAGCATCAGCAACCAGTCATCTTTCCACTGGACCACCGCACCAAGATTAAAAGTCAAGGATTGGCCGACCAGTTTTCACATGTCTGATATACTGACACACTGACGATTCATATGGGACTATCTGTGGATGCACCTGCCACAATTCAATCCTAGGCTTTTACGCCTATTGTACTCTGACTCCAGCACGGCTCTGGCAGTATATGTATTTTTATTTTATTGACGCACTGGCAATGTGCGGCTTCAATTTCCATGTGCTAACTTAGCTGACAGTCATGCACCCATTAGTTTAATTTGTTGATCACCATCTCCCGGTCGGGGGATCGACCCGCCATTCTGCAACTCCGCATAGCATCAGCAACAAGGCATCTTTCCACTGGACCACCGCACCAAGACTAAAAGTCAAGGATTGGCCGACCAGTTTTCACATGTCTGATATACTGACACACTGACGATTCATATGGGACTATCTGTGGATGCACCCGCCACAATTCAATCCTAGGCTTTTACGCCTATTGTATGTATGTATGTATTTTTATTTTATTGACGCACTGGCAACGTGCGGCTTCAGTTTCCATGTGCTAACTTAGCCGACAGTGATGCACCCGTTAGTTTAATTTGTTGATCACCATCTCCCGGTCGGGGGATCGAACCGCCATTCTGCAACTCCGCATAGCATCAGCAACCAGGCATCTTTCCACTGGACCACCGCACCAAGACTATAAGTCAAGGATTGGCCGACCAGCTTTCACATGTCTGATATACTGACACACTGACGATTCATATGGGACTATCTGTGAATGCATCTGTCACAATCAATCCTAGGCTTTTACGCCTATTGTACTCTGACTCCAGCATGTCTCTGGCAGTATATGTATTTTAATTTTATTGACGCACTGGCAACGTGCGGCTTCAATTTCCATGTGCTAACTTAGCCGACAGTGATGCACCCGTTAGTTTAATTTGTTGATCACCATCTCCCGGTCGGGGGATCGACCCGCCATTCTGCAACTCCGCATAGCATCAGCAACAAGGCATCTTTCCACTGGACCACCGCACCAAGACTAAAAGTCAAGGATTGGCCGACCAGTTTTCACATGTCTGATATACTGACACACTGACGATTCATATGGGACTATCTGTGGATGCACCCGCCACAATTCAATCCTAGGCTTTTACGCCTATTGTATGTATGTATGTATTTTTATTTTATTGACGCACTGGCAACGTGCGGCTTCAGTTTCCATGTGCTAACTTAGCCGACAGTGATGCACCCGTTAGTTTAATTTGTTGATCACCATCTCCCGGTCGGGGGATCGAACCGCCATTCTGCAACTCCGCATAGCATCAGCAACCAGGCATCTTTCCACTGGACCACCGCACCAAGACTATAAGTCAAGGATTGGCCGACCAGCTTTCACATGTCTGATATACTGACACACTGACGATTCATATGGGACTATCTGTGAATGCATCTGTCACAATCAATCCTAGGCTTTTACGCCTATTGTACTCTGACTCCAGCATGGCTCTGGCAGTATATGTATTTTTATTTTATTGACGCACTGGTAACGTGCGGCTTCAATTTCCATGTGCTAACTTAGCCGACAGTGATGCACCCGTTAGTTTAATTTGTTGATCACCATCTCCCGGTCGGGGGATCGAACCGCCATTCTGCAACTCCGCATAGCATCAGCAACCAGGCATCTTTCCACTGGACCACCGCACCAAGACTATAAGTCAAGGATTGGCCGACCAGCTTTCACATGTCTGATATACTGACACACTGACGATTCATATGGGACTATCTGTGAATGCATCTGTCACAATCAATCCTAGGCTTTTACGCCTATTGTTCTCTGACTCCAGCACGGCTCTGGCAGTATATGTATTTTTATTTTATTGACGCACTGGCAACGTGCGGCTTCAATTTCCATGTGCTAACTTAGCCGACAGTCATGCACCCATTAGTTTAATTTGTTGATCACCATCTCCCGGTCGGGGGATCGAACCGCCATTCTGCAACTCTGCATAGCATCAGCAACCAGGCATCTTTCCACTGGACCACCGCACCAAGACTAAAAGTCAAGGATTGGCCAACCAGCTTTCACATGTCTGATATACTGCCACACTGACGATTCATATGGGACTATCTGTGGATGCACCCGCCACAATTCAATCCTAGGCTTTTACGCCTATTGTACTCTGACTCCAGCACGGCTCTGGCAGTATATGTATTTTTATTTTATTGACGCACTGGCAACGTGCGGCTTCAATTTCCATGTGCTAACTTAGCCGACAGTCATGCACCCATTAGTTTAATTTGTTGATCACCATCTCCCGGTCGGGGGATCGACCCGCCATTCTGCAACTCCGCATAGCATCAGCAACCAGGCATCTTTCCACTGGACCACCGCACCAAGATTAAAAGTCAAGGATTGGCCGACCAGTTTTCACATGTCTGATATACTGACACACTGACGATTCATATGGGACTATCTGTGGATGCACCCGCCACAATTCAATCCTAGGCTTTTACGCCTATTGTATGTATGTATGTATTTTTATTTTATTGACGCACTGGCAACGTGCGGCTTCAGTTTCCATGTGCTAACTTAGCCGACAGTGATGCACCCGTTAGTTTAATTTGTTGATCACCATCTCCCGGTCGGGGGATCGAACCGCCATTCTGCAACTCCGCATAGCATCAGCAACCAGGCATCTTTCCACTGGACCACCGCACCAAGACTATAAGTCAAGGATTGGCCGACCAGCTTTCACATGTCTGATATACTGACACACTGACGATTCATATGGGACTATCTGTGAATGCATCTGTCACAATCAATCCTAGGCTTTTACGCCTATTGTACTCTGACTCCAGCATGGCTCTGGCAGTATATGTATTTTTATTTTATTGACGCACTGGTAACGTGCGGCTTCAATTTCCATGTGCTAACTTAGCCGACAGTGATGCACCCGTTAGTTTAATTTGTTGATCACCATCTCCCGGTCGGGGGATCGAACCGCCATTCTGCAACTCCGCATAGCATCAGCAACCAGGCATCTTTCCACTGGACCACCGCACCAAGACTATAAGTCAAGGATTGGCTGACCAGCTTTCACATGTCTGATATACTGACACACTGACGATTCATATGGGACTATCTGTGAATGCATCTGTCACAATCAATCCTAGGCTTTTACGCCTATTGTTCTCTGACTCCAGCACGGCTCTGGCAGTATATGTATTTTTATTTTATTGACGCACTGGCAACGTGCGGCTTCAATTTCCATGTGCTAACTTAGCTGACAGTCATGCACCCATTAGTTTAATTTGTTGATCACCATCTCCCGGTCGGGGGATCGAACCGCCATTCTGCAACTCTGCATAGCATCAGCAACCAGGCATCTTTCCACTGGACCACCGCACCAAGACTAAAAGTCAAGGATTGGCCAACCAGCTTTCACATGTCTGATATACTGCCACACTGACGATTCATATGGGACTATCTGTGGATGCACCCGCCACAATTCAATCCTAGGCTTTTACGCCTATTGTATGTATGTATGTATTTTTATTTTATTGACGCACTGGCAACGTGCGGCTTCAGTTTCCATGTGCTAACTTAGCCGACAGTGATGCACCCGTTAGTTTAATTTGTTGATCACCATCTCCCGGTCGGGGGATCGAACCGCCATTCTGCAACTCCGCATAGCATCAGCAACCAGGCATCTTTCCACTGGACCACCGCACCAAGACTATAAGTCAAG
Organism: Chaetoderma sp. LZ-2023a; assembly: GCA_034401795.1. Classification (NCBI taxonomy): domain Eukaryota; kingdom Metazoa; phylum Mollusca; class Caudofoveata; order Chaetodermatida; family Chaetodermatidae; genus Chaetoderma; species Chaetoderma sp. LZ-2023a. Next base: position 50,791,815 of record CM067374.1, on the reverse strand, counting down.
GATTGGCCGACCAGCTTTCACATGTCTGATATACTGACACACTGACGATTCATATGGGACTATCTGTGAATGCATCTGTCACAATCAATCCTAGGCTTGTACGCCTATTGTACTCTGACTCCAGCATGGCTCTGGCAGTATATGTATTTTTATTTTATTGACGCACTGGTAACGTGCGGCTTCAATTTCCATGTGCTAACTTAGCCGACAGTGATGCACCCGTTAGTTTAATTTGTTGATCACCATCTCCCGGTCGGGGGATCGAACCGCCATTCTGCAACTCCGCATAGCATCAGCAACCAGGCATCTTTCCACTGGACCACCGCACCAAGACTATAAGTCAAGGATTGGCCGACCAGCTTTCACATGTCTGATATACTGACACACTGACGATTCATATGGGACTATCTGTGAATGCATCTGTCACAATCAATCCTAGGCTTTTACGCCTATTGTTCTCTGACTCCAGCACGGCTCTGGCAGTATATGTATTTTTATTTTATTGACGCACTGGCAACGTGCGGCTTCAATTTCCATGTGCTAACTTAGCCGACAGTCATGCACCCATTAGTTTAATTTGTTGATCACCATCTCCCGGTCGGGGGATCGAACCGCCATTCTGCAACTCTGCATAGCATCAGCAACCAGGCATCTTTCCACTGGACCACCGCACCAAGACTAAAAGTCAAGGATTGGCCAACCAGCTTTCACATGTCTGATATACTGCCACACTGACGATTCATATGGGACTATCTGTGGATGCACCCGCCACAATTCAATCCTAGGCTTTTACGCCTATTGTACTCTGACTCCAGCACGGCTCTGGCAGTATATGTATTTTTATTTTATTGACGCACTGGCAACGTGCGGCTTCAATTTCCATGTGCTAACTTAGCCGACAGTCATGCACCCATTAGTTTAATTTGTTGATCACCATCTCCCGGTCGGGGGATCGACCCGCCATTCTGCAACTCCGCATAGCATCAGCAACCAGGCATCTTTCCACTGGACCACCGCACCAAGATTAAAAGTCAAGGATTGGCCGACCAGTTTTCACATGTCTGATATACTGACACACTGACGATTCATATGGGACTATCTGTGGATGCACCCGCCACAATTCAATCCTAGGCTTTTACGCCTATTGTATGTATGTATGTATTTTTATTTTATTGACGCACTGGCAACGTGCGGCTTCAGTTTCCATGTGCTAACTTAGCCGACAGTGATGCACCCGTTAGTTTAATTTGTTGATCACCATCTCCCGGTCGGGGGATCGAACCGCCATTCTGCAACTCCGCATAGCATCAGCAACCAGGCATCTTTCCACTGGACCACCGCACCAAGACTATAAGTCAAGGATTGGCCGACCAGCTTTCACATGTCTGATATACTGACACACTGACGATTCATATGGGACTATCTGTGAATGCATCTGTCACAATCAATCCTAGGCTTTTACGCCTATTGTACTCTGACTCCAGCACGGCTCTGGCAGTATATGTATTTTTATTTTATTGACGCACTGGCAACGTGCGGCTTCAATTTCCATGTGCTCACTTAGCCGACAGTGATGCACCCGTTAGTTTAATTTGTTGATCACCATCTCCCGGTCGGGGGATCGAACCGCCATTCTGCAACTCCGCATAGCATCAGCAACCAGGCATCTTTCCACTGGACCACCGCACCAAGACTATAAGTCAAGGATTGGCCGACCAGGTTTCACATGTCTGATATACTGACACACTGACGATTCATATGGGACTATCTGTGAATGCATCTGTCACAATCAATCCTAGGCTTTTACGCCTATTGTACTCTGACTCCAGCACGGCTCTGGCAGTATATGTATTTTTATTTTATTGACGCACTGGCAACGTGCGGCTTCAATTTCCATGTGCTAACTTAGCCGACAGTCATGCACCCATTAGTTTAATTTGTTGATCACCATCTCCCGGTCGGGGGATCGAAACGCCATTCTGCAACTCCACATAGCATCAGCAACCAGGCATCTTTCCACTGGACCACCGCACCAAGACTAAAAGTCAAGGATTGGCCGACCAGCTTTCACATGTCTGATATACTGCCACACTGACGATTCATATGGGACTATCTGTGGATGCACCTGCCACAATTCAATCCTAGGCTTTTACGCCTATTGTACTCTGACTCCAGCACGGCTCTGGCAGTATATGTATTTTTATTTTATTGACGCACTGGCAATGTGCGGCTTCAATTTCCATGTGCTAACTTAGCTGACAGTCATGCACCCATTAGTTTAATTTGTTGATCACCATCTCCCGGTCGGGGGATCGACCCGCCATTCTGCAACTCCGCATAGCATCAGCAACCAGTCATCTTTCCACTGGACCACCGCACCAAGATTAAAAGTCAAGGATTGGCCGACCAGTTTTCACATGTCTGATATACTGACACACTGACGATTCATATGGGACTATCTGTGGATGCACCTGCCACAATTCAATCCTAGGCTTTTACGCCTATTGTACTCTGACTCCAGCACGGCTCTGGCAGTATATGTATTTTTATTTTATTGACGCACTGGCAATGTGCGGCTTCAATTTCCATGTGCTAACTTAGCTGACAGTCATGCACCCATTAGTTTAATTTGTTGATCACCATCTCCCGGTCGGGGGATCGACCCGCCATTCTGCAACTCCGCATAGCATCAGCAACAAGGCATCTTTCCACTGGACCACCGCACCAAGACTAAAAGTCAAGGATTGGCCGACCAGTTTTCACATGTCTGATATACTGACACACTGACGATTCATATGGGACTATCTGTGGATGCACCCGCCACAATTCAATCCTAGGCTTTTACGCCTATTGTATGTATGTATGTATTTTTATTTTATTGACGCACTGGCAACGTGCGGCTTCAGTTTCCATGTGCTAACTTAGCCGACAGTGATGCACCCGTTAGTTTAATTTGTTGATCACCATCTCCCGGTCGGGGGATCGAACCGCCATTCTGCAACTCCGCATAGCATCAGCAACCAGGCATCTTTCCACTGGACCACCGCACCAAGACTATAAGTCAAGGATTGGCCGACCAGCTTTCACATGTCTGATATACTGACACACTGACGATTCATATGGGACTATCTGTGAATGCATCTGTCACAATCAATCCTAGGCTTTTACGCCTATTGTACTCTGACTCCAGCATGGCTCTGGCAGTATATGTATTTTAATTTTATTGACGCACTGGCAACGTGCGGCTTCAATTTCCATGTGCTAACTTAGCCGACAGTGATGCACCCGTTAGTTTAATTTGTTGATCACCATCTCCCGGTCGGGGGATCGAACCGCCATTCTGCAACTCCGCATAGCATCAGCAACCAGGCATCTTTCCACTGGACCACCACACCAAGACTATAAGTCAAGGATTGGCCGACCAGCTTTCACATGTCTGATATACTGACACACTGACGATTCATATGGGACTATCTGTGAATGCATCTGTCACAATCAATCCTAGGCTTTTACGCCTATTGTACGCTGAGTCCAGCACGGCTCTGGCAGTATATGTATTTTTATTTTATTGACGCACTGGCAACGTGCGGCTTCAATTTCCATGTGCTAACTTAGCCGACAGTCATGCACCCATTAGTTTAATGTGTTGATCACCATCTCCCGGTCGGGGGATCGACCCGCCATTCTGCAACTCCGCATAGCATCAGCAACCAGGCATCTTTCGACTGGACCACCGCACCAAGATTAAAAGTCAAGGATTGGCCGACCCGTTTTCACATGTCTGATATACTGACACACTGACGATTCATATTGGACTAGCTGTGGATGCACCCGCCACAATTCAATCCTAGGCTTTTACGCCTATTGTACTCTGACTCCAGAACGGCTCTGGCAGTATATGTAATTTTATTTTATTGACGCACTGGCAACGTGCGGCTTCAATTTCCATGTGCTAACTTAGCCGACAGTGATGCACCCATTAGTTTAATTTGTTGATCACAATCTCCCGGTCGGGGGATCGACCCGCCATTCTGCAACTCCGCATAGCATCAGCAACAAGGCATCTTTCCACTGGACCACCGCACCAAGACTAAAAGTCAAGGATTGGCCGACCAGTTTTCACATGTCTGATATACTGACACACTGACGATTCATATGGGACTATCTGTGGATGCACCCGCCACAATTCAATCCTAGGCTTTTACGCCTATTGTATGTATGTATGTATTTTTATTTTATTGATGCACTGGCAACGTGCGGCTTCAGTTTCCATGTGCTAACTTAGCCGACAGTGATGCACCCGTTAGTTTAATTTGTTGATCACCATCTCCCGGTCGGGGGATCGAACCGCCATTCTGCAACTCCTCATAGCATCAGCAACCAGGCATCTTTCCACTGGACCACCGCACCAAGACTATAAGTCAAGGATTGGCCGACCAGCTTTCACATGTCTGATATACTGACACACTGACGATTCATATGGGACTATCTGTGAATGCATCTGTCACAATCAATCCTAGGCTTTAACGCCTATTGTACTCTGACTCCAGCATGGCTCTGGCAGTATATGTATTTTTATTTTATTGACGCACTGGTAACGTGCGGCTTCAATTTCCATGTGCTAACTTAGCCGACAGTGATGCACCCGTTAGTTTAATTTGTTGATCACCATCTCCCGGTCGGGGGATCGAACCGCCATTCTGCAACTCCGCATAGCATCAGCAACCAGGCATCTTTCCACTGGACCACCGCACCAAGACTATAAGTCAAGGATTGGCCGACCAGCTTTCACATGTCTGATATACTGACACACTGACGATTCATATGGGACTATCTGTGAATGCATCTGTCACAATCAATCCTAGGCTTTTACGCCTATTGTTCTCTGACTCCAGCACGGCTCTGGCAGTATATGTATTTTTATTTTATTGACGCACTGGCAACGTGCGGCTTCAATTTCCATGTGCTAACTTAGCCGACAGTCATGCACCCATTAGTTTAATTTGTTGATCACCATCTCCCGGTCGGGGGATCGAACCGCCATTCTGCAACTCTGCATAGCATCAGCAACCAGGCATCTTTCCACTGGACCACCGCACCAAGACTAAAAGTCAAGGATTGGCCGACCAGGTTTCACATGTCTGATATACTGCCACACTGACGATTCATATGGGACTATCTGTGGATGCACCCGCCACAATTCAATCCTAGGCTTTTACGCCTATTGTACTCTGACTCCAGCACGGCTCTGGCAGTATATGTATTTTTATTTTATTAACGCACTGGCAACGTGCGGCTTCAGTTTCCATGTGCTAACTTAGCCGACAGTGATGCACCCGTTAGTTTAATTTGTTGATCACCATCTCCCGGTCGGGGGATCGAACCGCCATTCTGCAACTCCGCATAGCATCAGCAACCAGGCATCTTTCCACTGGACCACCGCACCAAGACTATAAGTCAAGGATTGGCCGACCAGCTTTCACATGTCTGATATACTGACACACTGACGATTCATATGGGACTATCTGTGAATGCATCTGTCACAATCAATCCTAGGCTTTTACGCCTATTGTACTCTGACTCCAGCACGGCTCTGGCAGTATATGTATTTTTATTTTATTGACGCACTGGCAACGTGCGGCTTCAATTTCCATGTGCTCACTTAGCCGACAGTGATGCACCCGTTAGTTTAATTTGTTGATCACCATCTCCCGGTCGGGGGATCGAACCGCCATTCTGCAACTCCGCATAGCATCAGCAACCAGGCATCTTTCCACTGGACCACCGCACCAAGACTATAAGTCAAGGATTGGCCGACCAGGTTTCACATGTCTGATATACTGACACACTGACGATTCATATGGGACTATCTGTGAATGCATCTGTCACAATCAATCCTAGGCTTTTACGCCTATTGTACTCTGACTCCAGCACGGCTCTGGCAGTATATGTATTTTTATTTTATTGACGCACTGGCAACGTGCGGCTTCAATTTCCATGTGCTAACTTAGCCGACAGTCATGCACCCATTAGTTTAATTTGTTGATCACCATCTCCCGGTCGGGGGATCGAAACGCCATTCTGCAACTCCGCATAGCATCAGCAACCAGGCATCTTTCCACTGGACCACCGCACCAAGACTAAAAGTCAAGGATTGGCCGACCAGCTTTCACATGTCTGATATACTGCCACACTGACGATTCATATGGGACTATCTGTGGATGCACCTGCCACAATTCAATCCTAGGCTTTTACGCCTATTGTACTCTGACTCCAGCACGGCTCTGGCAGTATATGTATTTTTATTTTATTGACGCACTGGCAATGTGCGGCTTCAATTTCCATGTGCTAACTTAGCTGACAGTCATGCACCCATTAGTTTAATTTGTTGATCACCATCTCCCGGTCGGGGGATCGACCTGCCATTCTGCAACTCCGCATAGCATCAGCAACCAGGCATCTTTCCACTGGACCACCGCACCAAGATTAAAAGTCAAGGATTGGCCGACCAGTTTTCACATGTCTGATATACTGACACACCGACGATTCATATGGGACTATCTGTGGATGCACCCGCCACAATTCAATCCTAGGCTTTTACGCCTATTGTACTCTGACTCCAGCACGGCTCTGGCAGTATATGTATTTTTATTTTATTGACGCACTGGCAATGTGCGGCTTCAATTTCCATGTGCTAACTTAGCTGACAGTCATGCACCCATTAGTTTAATTTGTTGATCACCATCTCCCGGTCGGGGGATCGACCCGCCATTCTGCAACTCCGCATAGCATCAGCAACAAGGCATCTTTCCACTGGACCACCGCACCAAGACTAAAAGTCAAGGATTGGCCGACCAGTTTTCACATGTCTGATATACTGACACACTGACGATTCATATGGGACTATCTGTGGATGCACCCGCCACAATTCAATCCTAGGCTTTTACGCCTATTGTATGTATGTATGTATTTTTATTTTATTGACGCACTGGCAACGTGCGGCTTCAGTTTCCATGTGCTAACTTAGCCGACAGTGATGCACCCGTTAGTTTAATTTGTTGATCACCATCTCCCGGTCGGGGGATCGAACCGCCATTCTGCAACTCCGCATAGCATCAGCAACCAGGCATCTTTCCACTGGACCACCGCACCAAGACTATAAGTCAAGGATTGGCCGACCAGCTTTCACATGTCTGATATACTGACACACTGACGATTCATATGGGACTATCTGTGAATGCATCTGTCACAATCAATCCTAGGCTTTTACGCCTATTGTACTCTGACTCCAGCATGGCTCTGGCAGTATATGTATTTTAATTTTATTGACGCACTGGCAACGTGCGGCTTCAATTTCCATGTGCTAACTTAGCCGACAGTGATGCACCCGTTAGTTTAATTTGTTGATCACCATCTCCCGGTCGGGGGATCGAACCGCCATTCTGCAACTCCGCATAGCATCAGCAACCAGGCATCTTTCCACTGGACCACCACACCAAGACTATAAGTCAAGGATTGGCCGACCAGCTTTCACATGTCTGATATACTGACACACTGACGATTCATATGGGACTATCTGTGAATGCATCTGTCACAATCAATCCTAGGCTTTTACGCCTATTGTACTCTGACTCCAGCACGGCTCTGGCAGTATATGTATTTTTATTTTATTGACGCACTGGCAACGTGCGGCTTCAATTTCCATGTGCTCACTTAGCCGACAGTGATGCACCCGTTAGTTTAATTTGTTGATCACAATTTCCCGGTCGGGGGATCGAACCGCCATTCTGCAACTCCGCATAGCATCAGCAACCAGGCATCTTTCCACTGGACCACCGCACCAAGACTATAAGTCAAGGATTGGCCGACCAGGTTTCACATGTCTGATATACTGACACACTGACGATTCATATGGGACTATCTGTGAATGCATCTGTCACAATCAATCCTAGGCTTTTACGCCTATTGTACTCTGACTCCAGCACGGCTCTGGCAGTATATGTATTTTTATTTTATTGACGCACTGGCAACGTGCGGCTTCAATTTCCATGTGCTAACTTAGCCGACAGTCATGCACCCATTAGTTTAATTTGTTGATCACCATCTCCCGGTCGGGGGATCGAAACGCCATTCTGCAACTCCACATAGCATCAGCAACCAGGCATCTTTCCACTGGACCACCGCACCAAGACTAAAAGTCAAGGATTGGCCGACCAGCTTTCACATGTCTGATATACTGCCACACTGACGATTCATATGGGACTATCTGTGGATGCACCTGCCACAATTCAATCCTAGGCTTTTACGCCTATTGTACTCTGACTCCAGCACGGCTCTGGCAGTATATGTATTTTTATTTTATTGACGCACTGGCAATGTGCGGCTTCAATTTCCATGTGCTAACTTAGCTGACAGTCATGCACCCATTAGTTTAATTTGTTGATCACCATCTCCCGGTCGGGGGATCGACCCGCCATTCTGCAACTCCGCATAGCATCAGCAACCAGGCATCTTTCCACTGGACCACCGCACCAAGATTAAAAGTCAAGGATTGGCCGACCAGTTTTCACATGTCTGATATACTGACACACTGACGATTCATATGGGACTATCTGTGAATGCATCTGTCACAATCAATCCTAGGCTTTCACGCCTATTGTACTCTGACTCCAGCACGGCTCTGGCAGTATATGTATTTTTATTTTATTGACGCACTGGCAACGTGCTACTTCAATTTCCATGTGCTAACTTAGCCGACAGTGATGCACCCATTAGTTTAATTTGTTGATCACCATCTCCCGGTCGGGGGATCGACCCGCCATTCTGCAACTCCGCATAGCATCAGCAACAAGGCATCTTTCCACTGGACCACCGCACCAAGACTAAAAGTCAAGGATTGGCCGACCAGTTTTCACATGTCTGATATACTGACACACTGACGATTCATATGGGACTATCTGTGGATGCACCCGCCACAATTCAATCCTAGGCTTTTACGCCTATTGTATGTATGTATGTATTTTTATTTTATTGACGCACTGGCAACGTGCGGCTTCAGTTTCCATGTGCTAACTTAGCCGACAGTGATGCACCCGTTAGTTTAATTTGTTGATCACCATCTCCCGGTCGGGGGATCGAACCGCCATTCTGCAACTCCGCATAGCATCAGCAACCAGGCATCTTTCCACTGGACCACCGCACCAAGACTATAAGTCAAGGATTGGCCGACCAGCTTTCACATGTCTGATATACTGACACACTGACGATTCATATGGGACTATCTGTGAATGCATCTGTCACAATCAATCCTAGGCTTTTACGCCTATTGTACTCTGACTCCAGCATGGCTCTGGCAGTATATGTATTTTTATTTTATTGACGCACTGGCAACGTGCGGCTTCAATTTCCATGTGCTAACTTAGCCGACAGTGATGCACCCGTTAGTTTAATTTGTTGATCACCATCTCCCGGTCGGGGGATCGAACCGCCATTCTGCAACTCCGCATAGCATCAGCAACCAGGCATCTTTCCACTGGACCACCACACCAAGACTATAAGTCAAGGATTGGCCGACCAGCTTTCACATGTCTGATATACTGACACACTGACGATTCATATGGGACTATCTGTGAATGCATCTGTCACAATCAATCCTAGGCTTTTACGCCTATTGTTCTCTGACTCCAGCACGGCTCTGGCAGTATATGTATTTTTATTTTATTGACGCACTGGCAACGTGCGGCTTCAATTTCCATGTGCTAACTTAGCCGACAGTGATGCACCCGTTAGTTTAATTTGTTGATCACCATCCCCCGGTCGGGGGATCGAACCGCCATTCTGCAACTCCGCATAGCATCAGCAACCAGGCATCTTTCCACTGGACCACCGCACCAAGACTATAAGTCAAGGATTGGCCGACCAGCTTTCACATGTCTGATATACTGACACACTGACGATTCATATGGGACTATCTGTGAATGCATCTGTCACAATCAATCCTAGGCTTTTACGCCTATTGTACTCTGACTCCAGCACGGCTCTGGCAGTATATGTATTTTTATTTTATTGACGCACTGGCAACGTGCGGCTTCAATTTCCATGTGCTAACTTAGCCGACAGTGATGCACCCGTTAATTTAATTTGTTGATCACCATCTCCCGGTCGGGGGATCGAACCGCCATTCTGCAACTCCGCATAGCATCAGCAACCAGGCATCTTTCCACTGGACCACCGCACCAAGACTATAAGTCAAGGCTTGGCCGACCAGCTTTCACATGTCTGATATACTGACACACTGACGATTCATATGGGACTATCTGTGAATGCATCTGTCACAATCAATCCTAGGCTTTTACGCCTATTGTACTCTGACTCCAGCACGGCTCTGGCAGTATATGTATTTTTATTTTATTGACGCACTGGCAACGTGCGGCTTCAATTTCCATGTGCTAACTTAGCCGACAGTGATGCACCCGTTAGTTTAATTTGTTGATCACCATCTCCCGGTCGGGGGATCGAACCGCCATTCTGCAACTCCGCATAGCATCAGCAACCAGGCATCTTTCCACTGGACCACCGCACCAAGACTATAAGTCAAGGATTGGCCGACCAGCTTTCACATGTCTGATATACTGACACACTGACGATTCATATGGGACTATCTGTGAATGCATCTGTCACAATCAATCCTAGGCTTTTACGCCTATTGTACTCTGACTCCAGCACGGCTCTGGCAGTATATGTATTTTTATTTTATTGACGCACTGGCAACGTGCGGCTTCAATTTCCATGTGCTAACTTAGCCGACAGTGATGCACCCGTTAGTTTAATTTGTTGATCACCATCTCCCGGTCGGGGGATCGAACCGCCATTCTGCAACTCCGCATAGCATCAGCAACCAGGCATCTTTCCACTGGACCACCGCACCAAGACTATAAGTCAAGGATTGGCCGACCAGCTTTCACATGTCTGATATACTGACACACTGACGATTCATAAGGGACTATCTGTGAATGCATCTGTCACAATCAATCCTAGGCTTTTACGCCTATTGTACTCTGACTCCAGCACGGCTCTGGCAGTATATGTAATTTTATTTTATTGACGCACTGGCAACGTGCGGCTTCAATTTCCATGTGCTAACTTAGCCGACAGTGATGCACCCATTAGTTTAATTTGTTGATCACCATCTCCTGGTCGGGGGATCTACCCGCCATTCTGCAACTCCGCATAGCATCAGCAACAAGGCATCTTTCCACTGGACCACCGCACCAAGACTAAAAGTCAAGGATTGGCCGACCAGTTTTCACATGTCTGATATACTGACACACTGACGATTCATATGGGACTATCTGTGGATGCACCCGCCACAATTCAATCCTAGGCTTTTACGCCTATTGTATGTATGTATGTATTTTTATTTTATTGACGCACTGGCAACGTGCGGCTTCAGTTTCCATGTGCTAACTTAGCCGACAGTGATGCACCCGTTAGTTTAATTTGTTGATCACCATCTCCCGGTCGGGGGATCGAACCGCCATTCTGCAACTCCGCATAGCATCAGCAACCAGGCATCTTTCCACTGGACCACCACACCAAGACTATAAGTCAAGGATTGGCCGACCAGCTTTCACATGTCTGATATACTGACACACTGACGATTCATATGGGACTATCTGTGAATGCATCTGTCACAATCAATCCTAGGCTTTTACGCCTATTGTTCTCTGACTCCAGCACGGCTCTGGCAGTATATGTATTTTTATTTTATTGACGCACTGGCAACGTGCGGCTTCAATTTCCATGTGCTAACTTAGCCGACAGTGATGCACCCGTTAGTTTAATTTGTTGATCACCATCTCCCGGTCGGGGGATCGAACCGCCATTCTGCAACTCCGCATAGCATCAGCAACCAGGCATCTTTCCACTGGACAACCGCACCAAGACTATAAGTCAAGGATTGGCCGACCAGCTTTCACATGTCTGATATACTGACACACTGACGATTCATATGGGACTATCTGTGAATGCATCTGTCACAATCAATCCTAGGCTTTTACGCCTATTGTACTCTGACTCCAGCACGGCTCTGGCAGTATATGTATTTTTATTTTATTGACGCACTGGCAACGTGCGGCTTCAATTTCCATGTGCTAACTTAGCCGACAGTGATGCACCCGTTAGTTTAATTTGTTGATCACCATCTCCCGGTCGGGGGATCGAACCGCCATTCTGCAACTCCGCATAGCATCAGCAACCAGGCATCTTTCCACTGGACCACCGCACCAAGACTATAAGTCAAGGATTGGCCGACCAGCTTTCACATGTCTGATATACTGACACACTGACGATTCATATGGGACTATCTGTGAATGCATCTGTCACAATCAATCCTAGGCTTTTACGCCTATTGTACTCTGACTCCAGCACGGCTCTGGCAGTATATGTATTTTAATTTTATTGACGCACTGGCAACGTGCGGCTTCAATTTCCATGTGCTAACTTAGCCGACAGTGATGCACCCGTTAGTTTAATTTGTTGATCACCATCTCCCGGTCGGGGGATCGAACCGCCATTCTGCAACTCCGCATAGCATCAGCAACCAGGCATCTTTCCACTGGACCACCGCACCAAGACTATAAGTCAAGGATTGGCCGACCAGCTTTCACATGTCTGATATACTGACACACTGACGATTCATATGGGACTATCTGTGAATGCATCTGTCACAATCAATCCTAGGCTTTTACGCCTATTGTACTCTGACTCCAGCACGGCTCTGGCAGTATATGTATTTTTATTTTATTGACGCACTGGCAACGTGCGGCTTCAATTTCCATGTGCTAACTTAGCCGACAGTGATGCACCCGTTAGTTTAATTTGTTGATCACCATCTCCCGGTCGGGGGATCGAACCGCCATTCTGCAACTCCGCATAGCATCAGCAACCAGGCATCTTTCCACTGGACCACCGCACCAAGACTATAAGTCAAGGATTGGCCGACCAGCTTTCACATGTCTGATATACTGACACACTGACGATTCATAAGGGACTATCTGTGAATGCATCTGTCACAATCAATCCTAGGCTTTTACGCCTATTGTACTCTGACTCCAGCACGGCTCTGGCAGTATATGTAATTTTATTTTATTGATGCACTGGCAACGTGCGGCTTCAATTTCCATGTGCTAACTTAGCCGACAGTGATGCACCCATTAGTTTAATTTGTTGATCACCATCTCCTGGTCGGGGGATCTACCCGCCATTCTGCAACTCCGCATAGCATCAGCAACAAGGCATCTTTCCACTGGACCACCGCACCAAGACTAAAAGTCAAGGATTGGCCGACCAGTTTTCACATGTCTGATATACTGACACACTGACGATTCATATGGGACTATCTGTGGATGCACCCGCCACAATTCAATCCTAGGCTTTTACGCCTATTGTATGTATGTATGTATTTTTATTTTATTGATGCACTGGCAACGTGCGGCTTCAGTTTCCATGTGCTAACCTAGCCGACAGTGATGCACCCGTTAGTTTAATTTGTTGATCACCATCTCCCGGTCGGGGGATCGAACCGCCATTCTGCAACTCCGCATAGCATCAGCAACCAGGCATCTTTCCACTGGACCACCACACCAAGACTATAAGTCAAGGATTGGCCGACCAGCTTTCACATGTCTGATATACTGACACACTGACGATTCATATGGGACTATCTGTGAATGCATCTGTCACAATCAATCCTAGGCTTTTACGCCTATTGTACTCTGACTCCAGCACGGCTCTGGCAGTATATGTATTTTAATTTTATTGACGCACTGGCAACGTGCGGCTTCAATTTCCATGTGCTAACTTAGCCGACAGTGATGCACCCGTTAGTTTAATTTGTTGATCACCATCTCCCGGTCGGGGGATCGAACCGCCATTCTGCAACTCCGCATAGCATCAGCAACCAGGCATCTTTCCACTGGACCACCGCACCAAGACTATAAGTCAAGGATTGGCCGACCAGCTTTCACATGTCTGATATACTGACACACTGACGATTCATATGGGACTATCTGTGAATGCATCTGTCACAATCAATCCTAGGCTTTTACGCCTATTGTACTCTGACTCCAGCACGGCTCTGGCAGTATATGTATTTTTATTTTATTGACGCACTGGCAACGTGCGGCTTCAATTTCCATGTGCTAACTTAGCCGACAGTGATGCACCCGTTAGTTTAATTTGTTGATCACCATCTCCCGGTCGGGGGATCGAACCGCCATTCTGCAACTCCGCATAGCATAAGCAACCAGGCATCTTTCCACTGGACCACCGCACCAAGACTATAAGTCAAGGATTGGCCGACCAGCTTTCACATGTCTGATATACTGACACACTGACGATTCATATGGGACTATCTGTGAATGCATCTGTCACAATCAATCCTAGGCTTTTACGCCTATTGTACTCTGACTCCAGCACGGCTCTGGCAGTATATGTATTTTTATTTTATTGACGCACTGGCAACGTGCGGCTTCAATTTCCATGTGCTAACTTAGCCGACAGTAATGCACCCGTTAGTTTAATTTGTTGATCACCATCTCCTGGTCGGGGGATCGAACCGCCATTCTGCAACTCCGCATAGCATCAGCAACCAGGCATCTTTCCACTGGACCACCGCACCAAGACTATAAGTCAAGGATTGGCCGACCAGCTTTCACATGTCTGATATACTGACACACTGACGATTCATAATGGACTATCTGTGAATGCATCTGTCACAATCAATCCTAGGCTTTTACGCCTATTGTACTCTGACTCCAGCACGGCTCTGGCAGTATATGTATTTTTGTTTTATTGACGCACTGGCAACGTGCGGCTTCAATTTCCATGTGCTAACTTAGCCGACAGTGATGCACCCGTTAGTTTAATTTGTTGATCACCATCTCCCGGTCGGGGGATCGAACCGCCATCCTGCAACTCCGCATAGCATCAGCAACCAGGCATCTTTCCACTGGACCACCGCACCAAGACTAATAGTCAAGGATTGGCCGACCAGCTTTCACATGTCTGATATACTGACACACTGACGATTCATATGGGACTATCTGTGGATGCATCTGTCACAATCAATCCTAGGCTTTGCATGTACGCATACATTCGCATGTACATATGAATTCACATTTAAAAAACCCTGTGCACTCTTCAAAAGTACATACACGTACGTACACATACATACGAAATCACATTTATTACAAGCGCATACTCGCATATATCAATATGTCATTACAGTTTTTCAATCTAAGGATTGTTATTCATTATTGTTAAGTGCGTTGTAGAGGCGTGTATAATTTTATATTTTGGAAATCAGTTAACTGATTAATGAGCTTGTATGTCTTAAGGAAAATGCCATCTTTTATTCTATGGTGAGTGACTTGTATGGAGAAAAATCGATCTGTCACTCAAGTATCTGACGTAATAACCAATTACCTCACTAGTGAAATGCCGTCACAATCAGTATGCGGTATAACTCCATCATTGCGACAGTAAATGAACTGCATGAATTGTATGGTTTTGATGAATTTATATTTTAAAATGAAAATAATTTGTATGAGAGCAGTTACTCCACCCAGTCAAATTAGTTTCAAAATATTCAACTGGCTAGCTGCGTAGTTACCAACAAGTCATCGACAATTTAGCTTTAAACATACATTAGGTATCATTAATATTTAGCTTAAATTCCTTTTCATATCCTGACTATGGTCACAAGTGGACCTATCCATCCATCTTATGACGTCATGATTAACTACCTGACGTGTAGAATGAATGACGTAGATAAGTACATCACGAATGCATAATTGAAGATGGACTATGCATTGATGTACGAATTGTATGTCTTTACTATTTAATAAAGATTTTGTCGAATATATTGAAACTAACCAGATAACATCTAGACGCTGGGATAACGTTGGAAACATGTTGGAAAATCGCATTTGTCATTACAATGTCGCCTCAACTTTGAACCTGCATTGTATGTATCATTTGTTTGCCAACGTTGTGCCAACGTTGGGCCAATGTTGGGCCAATGTTGGGCCAGCATTGGAAATTTCACAGAAAAATCAAACAAAATCGACATAATATTCACTTCATATTTAAATTGATAGATTATGCTCTCTGGTGTGATATTTTAAATATGTTCATAGATTTATGTCCGTTGGCTCAATGTCGGCCCAATAACGTATTGCGTACGTTGGACCAACGCTGGACCGATGAAGAAAACTATGATCGCCTTATCCCTTTTTCCATTTCCAATATTCCTGTGCATGCATACCGCATATACATGCACAAGGAATGCATGCAGGTGCACACACGCACACGCACACACACAAAATCTTAAAATTCTGTTTTGTACATCATCATAGCATATACCCATAGGCACTCACATACATATAAAAACATACGTGCATGCATACACGTAAGCGCATACATATGGCCAGACATACACATTGAAGATTTTCGATCCTATTTCTTCAACTTTAATGACACTACTGTTCTAATTGATTATGATATCTTTTCCGTCTTGCGTAAAGTTTGTATGTTAAGTTGCTGCGACAACTTACTTTACTCAAAACACAAAAGATGGATATAACTGGATGTAAAGTACGATATTTATATAAGATATCCGGGCCTGATCTGACAACTCTCAGAATGATGAGGTACGATACGGTGATCTTCCGTATGCTCCAGAGTTAAACACAACAAACTATTGCCTTGAAGTTATCAAGGTGATGACTTTAATACTAACGCTAACTGTACAAAAGAAGATGACCTTTACTGTCATAAATTATGAATACATTGATACGAAGTTGAAACAGCTTATAACTATTTATTAAACTAATTCTATTCAATTCTAAAAGGATTACTCTCAGTCGAGCTGATCTGCTATCCTAACTAGTCTACAATTATTTCAACCAGGGCTCATCTCTATACCAATTTACCGACCACACTCAAAACTCTAAGTCCTCCTTTTATACTCTCTGAGTTCCCGTTACCGCGTTCAGAAGTCCATCCGCCATTCCCTGATTACGACGTTCCCCCTGCCCAAAACTACTTCCGGAAACGACACCACACTGAACGTGGTCCAACTGGTTCGTGCCGGTTCTGGCTCGATGCGATCTGTAGGTTTCTATCAACAATTACCCATTTCTGATAATTAGCCTGCCATATCCGATCGACGCATAGTTGATATACAAATTTGTTCCCAACAGGATGTTATGTTTTTTACTCTATTCCGTCCATGTCCTCTTCCTTGCTTTTTAGGCCTATGCCTGTAATTTAGGAAGGTTAATAGCACTGGAGCCATATGAGCTCATCACCAGCTGGTGTTGTTGTGCTTCTATATCGAGATTCGGGTCAGTCTGTCCGTTGTTATTCGCTCATTATTCTTAACGCTTCCCATCGATTCCTCTCGAGTTCTACTTGCTTATTATTTTGTAAACCCTTGTCCTGACCAACTGCTGAATACTACCAACTATTTGCTGATCCCATGGCAACAACTTTCATCCCTAATTTATCCACTTATTGACAGACATCATCAAGCCAGCACCGTCAATTCTCCCCCTACTTCATTTCATTTTCAGTCTCAATACTATTCTAGTTTCCATACTAGTTTCGCATCCGCATCATCGCTGGTGACGTCATCCAGTCACCCAGTGCATTCAGTCACCCAGTGCAAACACCTACTACTCGGTACTCTACCAATACTATGTTATCCCTCCTCTAGCCCATCTGGTATTTTCAAAAGATACTAATTTCTACTAAGGTCTTACTCATAAATATAAGATGTCCATCGGGTCATGACTCCCACTAGACAATCCGATATCTACAACATGTAATACACTCATGAAAGGTCATACACAGAGCTGCAACATGTCTGTACACGTCGCTATTCCGCCACCATGTGCGTGTATGGGTGTTATTGTTATTATCATTCATTCATTTTTGACAGGAGCTACAATATATGTGTACACAGATTAACACCATAATATTAAGAAAACATTAAATGGCTGATACCATCTATCTTTAAAGACATATATCTCCTTAAATAGGCTAGATACATGATTATTATCCATATAATATTATACATACAACATCACTAAGTTTACCTAGATATTGGACGTGTAACACTGTACTTCGCTCTGGATGACGATTTGAAAATCACGTGGCCTGCAGGACATGTATACTGGGGCGCGCGCACACACACACACACACACACACACACACACACACACACACACACACACACACACATGCGCATACCACGTATGTATGCACACGGGGCACACATAGGGGCATGTACACACACATGTATACCTCGTATGTACCGGTAGGGGTGCACACACAGGGGCATGCACACGCATATTGCGTACGCACACGGCACGTCACGCGGTGCAACACACACGCACGGGATGCATACATGCAGTGCACCAATGTCACACAAGTGTGATGCATGCGGTGTTTATTTTCTTATTTGTGTGTGTGTGATGCAAGTGTGGTGCAAGCATGTGTGTGCGAATGTGGGAAGAGTAATGGTTCACCCTACAACTAAACAGGAGGATTTACACCCACATGCGTAGTTGCAGGTACAACCATTTCTACCACATACTCGGCAGTGAGCCGAATTATAGTCTGTGTGCCATGGAAAACCTGTGTAAACACATGACACAATAAACCTTCTCCCCCGTATGCATTACGAATTATATGTGCAAATTCGCATGCATTATCAACCAAGCACGAAGCTGGTGCAATTGTAGTGTTGCTAGTCATGGTGAGTTAAAGCATGTAGATCAAGAATGACAATTTCCCAGTATTTATAGTAAAATCGATAGCTAATTTATTCATACAGAATTATGCAAACTTTCATCTGGTACACGATAAACAAATATTGAAGAAAATTGCATCTGATATATTAATCTACTTAAAAAAAGTCAACTGTAATTTGCACAATGCCTTGTGTTTTCACATGTGCACAATGAATAGTAACTCTTTGATTATAAATGATATGCTTAAGCAAAAGTACTTTCTTTGCAACTGACACTTAATCAGGCGAAGTCAATGTTGATGAACTGGCTGCGAATGAATAAATAATTGTGCGTGTGTAATGTGCGTGTGGCAAATAATACACCACTGTAGAGTGAGCACGCGCATTTAATCAATTCCGTGACAGATTTGTTAGGTCTGACAATCTGAACACTAACCGTCTTAAGAGACAATTTAAAAAAGGCACTAAAATAAACATGAAGTATTATGGTATGTATTTGAAATGATAATACTCCACTTAAATAGAGAGGCGAATAAATTACTTTGCCACGAAGCTTTAACGGTCCTGCATTAATTAAGATTCATTCATTAGAGTAGCGCCTAAGTTTAACTGAGCTACGCTGGTTTACTGATAGAATTTATAGCGTTTACCTTTAAAAGCCTACATCTCCTTAAATATACGTCCCATGCATATATTATTTATATAATGATATATATATATATATTGAATGTTATAGAGTTTTCTATTATTTAGCACGTATTTCACCATGTTTATCTGAGTCTCGCTATTTGAATTTTATACCATATAACTTTCAAAAGTCATGGAGGAATATTTGAAAATTACACCTGGAACAACTGATACATATTTTTATCATTTTTATTTGGTTTTAAATAATATATTATTTTATTATTAAATAAAATATTTATTGAACCTAATTTATCTGGATGTTGATGATGCCGTATAAATTTAATTTAATTAAATAAAAATTATAAAATATAAATTAATAAATATAAATTAAATATATTCATATAAGTTGATGAAACTAATTTGACTGAAAGATGTTGATGCCTTATAAATTAAAATAAATTAATAAATAAATAAATATAAATATATTCATATAAGTTATTGAATATTTTGAAACTAGTTGGCTGGAAGTTGTTGTTGTCTTATAAATTAAATTATATTAAACAAAATTAATATAATTATAGAACGCAACAATTTTGTTCAGGCAGGTGGATGATAGATTTTATTGTTCATACAGGTGACCGCTATTGTACATCACAACCAGCGCAAATCAGAACTAGTGCCGGCTGTTCTTAAAAAAGCGCAGGATAAAACGTTCAATAGCGTGTGATGAACGCTATTGATCGATTCATTAACACTCGAATCACACCTGCAGGAAAGAATTACACATTAACTATATTTTAACTTTTTTTGATTTTATTTTCAAACCTAAATCGTAGCGCAATGGTAGTTTAAGGGAAAATCTTTTGATACTAATTTGCCATAGGAAGCTACAACTCGTGCCAGTTTCAAAATATTCATCAGATATGGTGCAATGGTAGGTTAAGCGAATATTTTTTGATACTAATTTGACATAGGAAGTTAAAAATGTGTGCTAGTTTCAAAATATTCAACAGATATACAACTAAGGAATGAACTATATTTTAACCTTTTAATTTATTCAAACCTAAATCATGGCCCAGTGGTAGTTTAAGCGAATATTTTTTTATACTAAGTTGACATAGGAAGCTACAATTCGTGCTAGTTTCAAAATATTCAACAGATATACAACTAAGGAATGAATATTTTTTTAATACTAATTTGACATAGGAAGCTACAATTCACGATAGTTTCAAAATATTCAACAGATACCAGTGACCAACTGCATGAAAAATTCATAAGTGACTACTGTACGCTATTATTCATGCAGGCGTTCATGCGCATAAACTCTATTCTTCAAAAATTGCTGTTCGACAATTGGACATAGGAAGCTACAATTCAGTTTCAAAATATTCTACCTTTTAACCATGGGGGGGGGGGGGGGGGCGGGGCGCCGCCCAACTAATTAATACGCTAAAATGATGTTACGCGTTCATTGTTCAGCCAGCACAGGCTCATCATTTCGCAGAGTTACACATGTCAATACCTATTTAAAAACACATTAATCTAATTAATTATGCATTGTCATGCATGTGCCATTTAAATAGCGAACATTCATTTAGAATGCGCACAGACATTTAGAACAATAGCGTGCAGATGCTCATTTAGAGCAATATATGCTCATTTAGAGCAATATCGTACAGACGACCATTTAGAACAATACCGCACAGACGCACATTTAGAACAATAGCGTGTGTCCAACACTTTTAAATAATAGTGTGTACCACTTAGAACAATAGTGTGTACCAGGTCATTTAGAACAATAGCGTGTACACGCTCATTTAGAACAACCAGTCAGAACACAGTATTTAAATAGGTCAAGAGCTCATTTGCATTACAATAGCGCACAGCAGGCCCCCATTTCTACTACTGTATTGCTTTAGGGTAACTTTAACTAAATTGGACTATTAACTATATACTAGAACACAATGACTGGTATAATGCTAGAAGTTAACTGAGACAAGGAAACGAGATAAACTAAACTAAATGCTATACAAGTAATACATATATAGTAGAAACCGCTCTCACACTGACCTGCATTCACAGTGAGGATATGAGAGTAGCTATCATTGAAACCAGAGACGGTCGGTTCCACACCCATAGCATCTGATCCCGTAAAATTTCCAGAAAACTGTACAGGTAAACTGCTGAATATTTTGAAACTAATTTCACTGGGTGAGGTCGCTGCCTATGGTAGAAACATCGCCCAGTCAAATTAGTTTCAACATATTCAACAGCATGTTTATTAAAGTTCTCGTGTCCCATTGAACATAGACCCTTTTGCACGAGATATGAGATGTCTGCTAAATTTATGTTCAATTTACCCAGGATGCTATACTTCTCAGCATTCAACGCTACCCAGCATGCAATTTCTTGACTCCATTATCGTTGTAACTATTGAACGCCATATTCGTTTAGTCTATTGTCTATATCGGTCAGGATTTCTCAAACAAAACCAACCTGCTTGCACGTGCAAATAGTCATTTATCCTCCAACAGGCATTAGAGGTGCTAGATTTTCAGAAACAGCCCCACACCGTCCCCGCAAACGGCCAATCAATGAGCAAATATTTAGCTTTTCTTGACGACATTTTGCATGATCAATAATAATAATAATAATAATAATAATAATAATAATAATAATATTCTTTATTTACGGAATGGAGGGTACATCTTCATTGGCCTGATTTTAGAAAGGCCTTCACAAGAACAGATATATATTATATATATATATATATATATATATATATATATATATATATATATATATATATATATATATATATATATATATATATATATATATATATATATATATATATATACACACACAATTTTACATTTATGTACACAAATACAGACAGATCATAACGATGTGTTGTTGTTGTTGTTGTTTTTATTATTATTATTATTATTATTATTATTATTATTTTTATTATTATTATTATTTTGGTTGCGCCTCACAACTATTACAAATTGATTAGCCAGTTGTATGATGGTCTGTCAAACTCACTAAAGATTGTGTTATCGTACTCACATTAAACACATTAATCTATTCATTAACATGCATATGTCATAACAGACAATAGCCTGTAGCCGGACATTTAGAGCAGACACCTGCATGAACAATAGCAGCCACCAGCTCATTTAGAACAATAGCAAACACCCGCTCATTTAGAACAACAGCATACAGCGTACACCCGCTCATTTAGAACGATAGACTCCATCCACTCATTCAAATCAACTAATCAGAACGCAGTATTTAAATAGGTCAATAGCTCATTTGCATAACAATAGCAGACATCCGCCCCCTTTACTACTAAAGTTGCGCCTGTATATGTGTGGTATGTTGCTATGGTGAGCACCAGAGCGCAACTTGTTGAAAGTAAAACTATCAGTGTCACTCGTTGATCCGTCTATGCTTTCTATGCCAAGTAAAGATGAAGTTGCGCCAGTCAACGTTATGGTCTTGTCATCATCATTTGTACCATTGACACAATCTCGCCGTGAATTCTGTTAGAGTAATATGTGTGCCAGGTGTAAATGCTGGCAGGGTTATGTCGCTTGGTGGCACGTTAGGAACAATTGGTGTCAATGTCATATTTTGAGTTTGCCTGCAACCTAGTGTGGTGTGTGCAGATTGTATGTGCGTACAATGGATTCTACAGTGCAGTCATAGTGTTGGCGCTTGTGGTGTATGTGAATGGGGGTGGTGCGTGTTTGACTTGGGTATTTTGTGATGTAAGCGTAAGAAAATTGACTATTACGTTTAGAATTGGTACTTATTGTTGCCTAAGAATTTAGAAGTGGTAGCAATCTTGTTAGCACTAATTGCTGGCGTCTACTGTACAGTAGATGGATTCCTGCATACGCTACTAATATTATCTATGTTCTAAGATTTAGCGCTTTTTAAATTGTAAAATGATCAATGTTAAGAGGATCCATACCCTCGTGCAGTAGGCACATTGGCATCCCCTGGATCAGACATTACACCGGCTGCATATGGGCGTACAATATCATCATATTTCCTTTATTATTTTTTTAATTTATTTAATTATTTATTTATCTTTCTTTTTCTTTCAAAATCTTGTTACTTAAATCAAAATTTTACAAAAAATAAATAAATACTCAATAATTAAATAACAAATAATTAAAAGACAAAACTGTACATTTCCCCATACCCCATTTGAAACCCACAAATCCCCAATTTTCACAATCTACACAATCTCCATATACACAAAAATACAACTATGTATAATTCCCCAACCCGTTTCTTGGCCAAAACCAATCCCAAAAGAGCCCCGTTTTAGTGTTAATTACAATTTCCCATCCCGTATTTAATCCATCTATACACCCACCCCACTCATAAACCCTTACATAACAACCCTGTACACCGAGAAAGTACACCTGCAGGCCCAAAGAAGCCTATCTCCGGGATTCCACAACCGAAATGGCCAGCTCAACAACTGAGTCAGTCATTCCAGTGGTAATAAACCCGATGACAGACCTCTCCCCGCCGACAAGTAGACAACCAGCAAGAAAAAATACACTTACCGTCTCGAACCAAATTAATCAGAAAAGGCCAATGTCCTTTTTGAAAATAATAAATAATTAAAGCACTGTATTTACAAGAATAATCAATGACATATAAAAAACCGAAAGATGATATATTTAGGGGAGACCACTTAAACAAACACAAAACTTATATTAAGCATAATAGTCTCCCCTACAATTCATACTTAAAAACCTAAATATATACACAAAAATATCAATAAGCGCGCACCCACGCACAGGCGCACGCACGCGCGCGCACTCATATAATTACTAATGAAACCTAAAACAGGGGCTGACGTCACAATTATGAAACCAGGGATAACTCCGTCATGCATTTAAAAGGATTATTCAAGTGTATGAATTGTATATGATTCTTTAACTGTTTTAAAACAACAATCCGTTGCCCATTCTGATACTACTCTAAACGGGCACTGGCGCCACCATCTAGCAGCAACAGCACCCAGTCAAAACCAGCCCCAAAATGGCCAACGCATCGTCAGCATATATATATATATGTGAATCAAGATTCATTCGATCCCAACTGGAAAAAAGATATGAACGGAGCATAGAAATAATAAAGATAAAACAATAAATGGGCGGGACATACCTAGCACACATATACACGTACCTGACAACGCAAAGTCCGAATCAGACACATATCCATACATAACTAACTTTACATATCATGAAATAGAAACAATTATCCACTCGAGTTTATGACGTCATAATGATAATCCACCCGTCATCCGAGATCACTAACAATATAATTTAAAATCCATCATCAAACAAAAATAATCTGTCAAGCCGTGGAGACCTTCGTATTGCTATTGATATGTTAATTCTTCCGTTAACGTATGAGGCGTGAGGCGTGAGACGTGACACTCTAATGGAAACTCAGCCTTATATGTAAGGGTCCGTCACTTCATAAGCTCTGCCTTTAATGGGCCATCTATATGCACTTTGCAAGTAATACTATAAATAAGCAAATAAAATTTACTTGAATTTAACTGAATTGAAAACCGAGTGTCAAATGTGGTGTAGTAGCCCACAGAAATCATGTATTTAACGTTATTTGTGGATTTTCATTACCGTTTGTCGGATCGCATTGAAACTTCATAGGGTGGTGGGACTAGGCCTGGGGAAGAAACCTATCGAAATCGACGATGATCCGAAATCCAAGATGGCCGCCAGCCACCGGTAGCCATCTTGAAAATTGGTTTCTGAATTATAATTCCGTTACCGTTTATCGGATCGCTTTAAAACTTCATAGAATGGTTGGACTAAGTCTGCGGAAGGAAGAAACCTATCGAAATCGATGCTGATCCGAAATCCAAGATGGCCGCCAGCCACAGGCGGCCATCTTGAAAATTTGTTTCCGGATGATAACTCCGTTACTATTTATCGGATCGGTATGAAATTTCATAGGGTGGTTCGACTACCTCTTGGTAAGAAACCTATCGAGATTGACAATAATACGAACTCCAAGATGGCTGCCAGCCACCGATGGCCAACTTGAAAATTGGTTTCCAAATGATAACCGTTTATCGGATCCCTTTGAAACTTCATAAGGTGGTTGGACTAGGTGTGGAGAAGAAACCTATCGAAATTGATGATGATCCAAACTCCAAGATGGCCGCCATCCATGGGCTGCCATCTTGAAAGTTAGTTTCTGGATTTTATTTATTGGATCACTTCCTACGGGCGTTGAAATATGGCTGGTGAAGAAACTTATCAAAATTTACGATAATCCGAAATCTAATATGGTCGCCAGTCAGTGGCAGGCATCCTGAAAATTGGTTTCTGGATGATACCTCATTGACCATTTAACGGATCGCTTTGACACATCATAAGGGTGACTGGTCTGATGGGGCTGAGGAAGAAATAAATATTTTCTGATAGCTCTCATTCATTGGTTTGTCATCATGGCGGGTTATTATGCGCCGTTTGCGGAGCTCTTGTTACTTTTGCATTTAGTTATCTGTTTGTTTGACATATCATTATGTTTGCAATAAATTATCTATCTATCTATCCATCCATCCATCCATCCATCCATCTATCTATTCTAAAGTAATTAAGGATTTTCTGACGTGTGGTTGCCCATGCCCGCTTCCCCTCCCCTCTCAAACACATAAAATGATGAGAATATTTATAGAGGCTACCACCTCAATATCGATGCTGTCATGCTCCTCAATTTAAAACCGATTCCATTCTGTCTTCTGAGATATAACTACTAGCTTCAACCTATCTAGGTCTGTGCATAGGTATGTTCCCATTTCAAGAAGGATATATCGGTAGCGTACATAGGCCTACTTCATGCACTAGTAGCTTTCTGTAAATAAGGACTAGAAGATATATCGCGTTTCATTTTTAAATCGCACCCTTCATTCCCACGGTCCTGACCTCCAATACAATGGTGACATTATTGACACATTTTTTATTTATATAACATTGAGTTTATTTCTGTAAATCCGAAAAAACTAAGACGAGAAATAACATAGGCAGTAAATAAGATAAATACTATCGGGAGAAGTCTAGCTGTATCTTTAGACTAACACAGGGTTAAAAGCGTTAATACACGTACATCATTAAAATACGCATTGCACTAAATTAAAATATTTTATTTTTTAAATCACCTTAATGTACTCCTTTGTAGTAGATGGGTGCGGTAATAACATTTTATACTTTGTGAACGTTGGTATGATGATGATGGTTGATTGATTTATTCCACAATAAGCCATAGGCCCTTGAGTGTACATTTAAACATATATGATGATGAGCGACAGTGTTCTGCGGCTGAAGGGAGGGCGGCGGCGGGGGGGGGGGGGATGGGGGGGGGGGGGTTAGGGGACTTCTGTCAGCTGCAATCAGTTTTCCTAATCATTTCCCGCCGTGTCGTGTTAGTTGTGAGCATCCTAATGTCACTTAACCACTCTTGTATCAACAGCGCCTCAAAGCGCTCAAAATACTACTTGATATATCAATTAAACATTTTGATGGTCAATATTTTTCAAGATATTTTAATTTTAGAAGACTATTTTTGTAAATTTACCACTGAATCTTTTTTCGCCGGCTTGCCCATTAAAGGGGGTAATGGTAACGAAAATTAGGGGTTTACTTAGCTATCGGTTACCGAGCCAGTCATTCTAGTGATAAGTATTCAAAAATAGTCTTCCCCAGGCCTTTCAAATAGCCATGTCTAAAGACGACTGCAAAGTTGTTTTTTGGTCAGTTTTACCATTAAAGGGTGAAGTTGGCACAAGAGGGGTTAAGTTATTTTGCATGTTAGTATCTATTGATTATTTTTGCATAGTTATCTTTATATATGATAAACTATATCGCAATAAAATAAAACATAAATGGCACACAAAGTGCTCACCTGGCTGATGAGGACCTGTAAATATGTTTTCGTTGATTAACTCACAACAAGCACCATTGGTTAATCGGGCAAGCATAACTGTTGACATAGACCAATGGGACAATGATCCGTATCATAATTGCCCAATGAGGTAATCATCCTTACCACTAATGACTAACAACGTAAGCGTCCCTGACACTACTAGCCAATGAGTCAAGCACCATTTGTCAATGGGACAATCGCAAGTGTAACTGATGCCACTGGCCAATGCAACCATGGCCATTGGCCTTATTTGGCAGTGAGTCACGTATCATTGACACAATTTACAGACGGGTAAGCATAGCTGATGCCAATGATAAACAAGAGCATAGATTCCTGACATTATTGACCAATGCAGCAAGTGTTACAAACATAATAAACCATTGAATCAAACACCCTTGGTTAATCTTGCAAGCGTATCTGATGCTATTGACAAATGGGATGAGGGTCATTGGCATTACTGACAAATGAGACATCACTCACACTAATGACCAACAAATCAAGTGTCATTTTCACGATTGACCATTAAGGCATGGGTAAATGATGTCAATGATCAATGGGGCAAGAGTCACTAGAAAAGAAATGGGCAGAAAATAGGAAAATTTGTGCATGCCTGATACCATAGTGACATCCATGGAAAACCCCCATTGGTTCATTGGTCACACATAACGGATGCTATTTACAAATGGGGCAATGGTCACTGGCAAAGCTAAGAATTGAGCCGGTATTACAAACATATTGGTGTTCTTGACTCTATTGACCAACGGCAAAAGTATCATTGGCTAATGGGGCAGCCATCCACGACACTATTGGCCAATGGTTCAAGTTTCCCAACATATAGTATTTACCAATGCGACAGTGAGCACATTAGAAAATTTGGGTGATAAATGCAAGAATCTTGCCACCTTGACACTAGTGTCCAAAGAGCCATCCGCCCATCTCTATCTACACTCCACCCACACCTAGTTCGTGTTAGGATCGATCGATCTTTGAACACCCTGGCTATCAATTTCCAAAAAACTACACAGGCAAGCTGTTGAATACTTTGAAACTAATTTGACTTGATGCCGTTGCTGCCTAAGGCAGCAACAGCGCCGTTGCAAATTAGTTTCAGAATATGCATGTTTATTAAATAGCAAAGAATTACAAAGACATACAATTCATAAAACGTGTCGGAATTTTTTAGATTTTGAGATATATGGAACCCTTTGTGACGTAATGATTGTGACGCCATCATACACGCTCTGAGCTGATTATGACGTCATACGAGGTCAGATGATGGATGGATAGGCATATGTGGGTGAACTCTGTTTTGGTTTCATTCATAAAGAGATTCTCAATTTTTAGTTTGGTTTCAGCTAATGGGAGAAGTTCGTCAATGGGGTTCTTTTTCTCGTCTATGAAGTCCACGTCGTTGGCATATTCCATCTCTGATGGCATACCAAGTATTGACACTGGGGGTTTGTCTTGTGGAACTTTCCCGCACGGATTTAAATGCATCAGCAAGGTAGGAGCTGAAAAGCACCGGAGATAGCTGTGGGGAACCGATTGATGTCTCACACCCTACAGACTTCACTGACTTGACTATTATTCTCAGCTTGGTGTCTGCAAGCAGTAGTTTCACTAGTCGTAGCACATCTTCATTGCAACCGACCTAGCGTAGTGCATCTTGGATCTTTGAGCGCTTAATTGTGTCAAAAGCTCATGACATGTCAATGCCCATTTTGTGGAAATCCCAGTGTTTGGACATGACTACTGACAAAAGCATGCGTTGAGCCCATACAATGTCTGCGCAGCTGCGTCCACATTTGAAGCCACTTTGACATGATCTGGTGAAGTCATCGATCTTGTCTCGGATGCGGCATAGCGTAACATTGGATAGGATTTTCCATATCCTGTTGAGGAGCACAATGGGCCGCAAATTGGCTGGTGAGCCAGGTGGCCTCTCGGGCATGGGTAGTGCGATAAGGATGCCTTGGCCTACAGCGTCGATGGGAATGTCGATAAAAACTGAATTGATTAGGTGCGTGATCGGTTTTGAGATAATGTCACTTGCATATTTCAATAGTTCATTGCTCATGCCATCAGGTCCAGATGCACGTCCATTTTTCAGGGCTTTAAGTGCCTTCTCAACTTTTGCTTTTTAATGGGGTCTCCTGAGAACGGGTGAAAGGGCTCATCATCGTGGTCAATGAACTGTTCCTTGAACCATTCTCGAATCGCCTCGACTTTTAACTAATAATAATTAACGTATATAATACAATCGTATAACAGCATAATATAAAATGGGTACATTGAATTACAGGAGTTATACTCTGCACGTTCCCATTCCATATAATAACTGATTGTTCCATTGCTGTATGGTTCACGACATGTCCCATCGAGTCACTCATGTGTCATACGGCATGTCGATCATCCAACCATATCCTATAGTTATGTAGTCGTGAGTAGTAGTGTCGGTAGTAAAATGATACCACCTCCCTCAACTAGATTTCCATTTAGACAAATGAGCCCCCAGCTCCCTCAACTGGATTTCCATTTAGACAAATGAGCCCCCACTGCCCTCTCTATCCCTGGGGCATAGGTTGCGGGGGCCACCACGGATCGCCGAACGGCTGCCAGGGAGGTAGGATCATCCCAACACTACTACTACCAGGGGCTGAACACCAATTTAGAGACAAGCCTCCACAGTGATATGCGCCACTGATCGCTATCAACCACAGGGTCTGACCCTCTCTTTCTCTATTCTGTGTAGGCTCAGACAAACACGAAGTCTCCCTGAGTCGCATCGGCATGATGAGACCACCCATAGGGTCTTCCATCTATCTTGACAATGCTCACCTGGGAGGAGGCTAAAGTGATTAGCATGTAAACCATGGCAGACTCTGGCATGTTCACATGTTACGCAGATAATCTGGTGCTTAGCATGGGTCTCCAGCAGACAACCACAGCCTACCCTTTCCACCCCATAGAAGTGGCAGACAGACTCGATCGCTTTACATGGGTGAAAGCGGTCGTAAATGTTTCTCCGCAAGGGGTCGATCCAAGGATTGTACTGGGAGGGGGGGGGGGCATCCCGGAAGTGGGCCCACTTGGCATCCGATATCATGGCAGTCTCAGCGCCCTGTGCCACTGCTGTAGACGGCAGCACGAGCAGTATGATGAGAATCATGGCTATATATGAAGAGTTAATATGAACAGAGTGAACCCCTCAAGAAATATCTGTGCCAGATCGAGCACTGTTCCATCCGGATCGATAATGATCTTCATCACCTCAGGGGCTAGCTACTTCACTCTGCCGCCAGCTAAGAAACGTAGCTCTAGGACTATATGAGTCGTTTGCGGGCTAGTGAGTCTGACTCGCTGAAGCAGTTTAACAGCACCCTTGAATTTGGAGACATGTGACACACCAACTACCCGTAGGGTGCCCTCCTGGAGGTTACCAGCTTCTTCTGGTCCATTGAATGGATGACGCAGCAGGAGCTTTCCACCTGTAATCCCGATCCAGTGATCCACCCTCGTCAGGGAGACACCTTCACCTATGTAGGTGAGGAAGGATGATCCCCGATTGTAGAGCTTTCGAACTGTCCCATCATTTTTCACAACAGTGGAGAGGGGAGTAACCTCTATGTCAATGACTGCGGAAGGCCTATGTAGGGGCAACCATGTTTGCCAGTCACCCTCAGGTCCAGCGTGGTGCCACACTTCATTCTTCTCAAATATGAATTGCAGTTTTTTTGCCAGGGTCAATAGCAGGCCATCATGGGCCATCGGCAGGGCACCGTTTGAATAGGGTTTGACCAGATGAAAGCTGAGGTCGTTATTTAGGGTGTTGATGTCTGCCACCTCTGTATCCGAGAGCTAAATCAACGGCTCGAGGATGTATTTCCTCTTCGGGAAATCGCACCGAAACACGATCTTGTGGCCATTTATGTTGCGACCCAGGTGCTCCTTCGACACATCCTTGATGTCTGTGAGCAGCTCCACCGCATCACCACCAATGGGGTGGAGGGAGAATGCCTTTGAGTTTGCTTCGTACTGTTGGGCAAATGACTTGCCATCGCTCTCTTCTACCTTAGCAGCATCAACTGCGTACACATCTGCCAGGTCAGCAAGACCAGTCGAGTGAGCAAATATGGTTTCCATAGCATGCTATATGAGGGATTTAAACACGGCATATAACCATGCCAATTATCCGACTGCTGCTCTTCAGTGGTGAGAACATAATCTCACCCTCTCTAGAGGGTAGACGGGTGGTACTGTACCATGTAGAATGGGTCCCCTTCTAGGTGCCTCGGCCGGGCACAACATACATACACGCCGATGTGCTACATTAACCTCTGGGCAGTGCACACAGTAGCTCACTGGTAGAAGTCGGACGGGACGTGATAGAGTATCAGGTGCCAACAGTAATCTATGGAAAGCTATCAGTCCTAGCCTGTTCACACCTGTAAATCACCTGTTTGACAGCCCCTCCATTAACATATATGCCAGCACAGATGTGATATCAGACACCCATTCAGAGTTTACACTCTTATTACTCATTGACCTGATGACAACATGATATCACACCAGGAATAGCTGACGTTTGCTGAGATGATGAAGAGCCTGCAACAGGGTTACCCCTTCATGACCGCTGCACAGATAAAGGCCTTAAACGAACAGATTCTCACACTGCAACAAGAAGGAGAGTGACTACAGCGGGAGAGCTGGTATCAACGGAACACGAGCCTTGCAAGGAGGCGAAGGAACAGTGAAGTTTCCCGATACTGGCAGGCCCTCCTGGAGGAGAGTAAGTGGGATGATGTCTTCACATACGACGATGAGCCAGATGTGGTGGAGACCATGGACGATGCAGCGGGGACCGTGGACGAGGATGAGCAACAGAGTCAGCGGGACAATGAGCCAGATGTCTTCACATACAACGATGAGCTAGGTGTCATCACAGACGAGGATGAGCCAGGGAAGAAGAGATGGCGCAGAAGTGTAAGACCAAGAAAGCCATCCAGCGGCAGACCTACTATCTTGCTCATAAGGTGAAGTTCCAGATGTCACGTCTCAGAAAGCTACTGGCACCCGACATAGTGCTGGATGACGGCTGTCTCGAAACCAGCAAGCTAGCACGGTTCGTCAGGCTCTCATAAATGTACCCTTCTAGGACTCATGAGCAGATTCTGCAGGTGATGCAGGTTTAATCTCCAGGTATACTATGGCAAACTCAGAGTGGCGGAAGCAACCAGAAATATACCCCTACCTGATGGCTGATGAGGGCGGTTCCATCCACGGCTGGTAACTCAAGCAGATAGATACCATCAGACAGAACCTCAGCCATGAGGCAGAAAAGTACAGCAGAATGCGCAGGCGATATAAGACCACCTACAACGGCCTCGCATGTACAACCACTGCTGCGGGTGTGATTCGAGCCAGTGCTGGGGTGGCAGCTGTGGCCACTCTCGCTACAGGGCTAGGGGCCATCGTCACCATCCCGCTGGGTGGTGTGACACTAGCCACCACTGTCTTAGCCACGGGCTTGGGGGTGGGGCAGCGGGCAGATCACAAGGAGGCTGGAGAAGCATGCTAAATACGTGGCACTGGCACAGAGTATGCTTCGAACTATCGATGAGTCAGCAAAGCTCTCGTGGATGGTCAGGTCACCGATGAAGCGTACCACCATATATTGAAGGTCCAAGCCCTGTACCGCATGGAGAAACTTTAAGTGCGACAGGAATACCTCAAAGGCTCCAGCGGGCAGGGTCATATTGAAGATTTTGTGATCTTCGGAGTTCGATGACAACGTCTTCTTCTTCGGTAGTGAATCCCGCTTCATTATCGGTAACCAGATAATATTTTTGCGACAACAGCTATCAGTAACGGAGCAGGAGTAAAGCAGTCTGGCTCACCTCATCTGACGATATTTACTTATTGACTGCTGGGCCTATCTGACGTGATGTTCCTCAGGTAAGGACTAGAGGTAGAGGTTTCCTCCAGCTCAAGACTAGGTTCCTAATCTAACAAATTTGATTAACACCCAACTTACATATACGTAAGTTAAACTTTTTATTTTACAAATATACAAGGTTTAAAGCAAGGAGCAAAATAGCTCATAAATCAAACTTGGTACAATCAATGTACTAGACTAACAATCTATTCTAACTTAAATACAACAGAGCTTCGTTATGCTAAGCAATAGCTCACAGTGCTGAACGTCAGCATGACATTCAGGATTCACGGTGGTGAATTGAATAATTTATAAGTCTGAAATTCTGACTTATATACAATTTATCTTGGCACCCTGGAAAAGTTCTAACAATATCATAATAATTAGATTCTTCCTGAATCCGTTAAATGACTCTTCTAGGTATGCTATAAGCACAGCTTGATTGGCCCGGACCATCAGTCCACCAATCAACTTCTGCTTATCTCTTCCTAGAAGTTTCTACCTAATAAACGTTGGCCGTTCTGACCAATCAACGATCCCTATATTTCGATTTCAACTTCGAAACCTATTCTGTTTAATTCTCTGCTACAGAGTTTGATCAACGCTCATTGATCGTGACGTCATTCTGACCAATCAAACTCTGTGCTACTTTTCTCTGGAGATGATGCCTCACATAGACAAAGCGGTGGTAGCTGGTTCTGATTTGATGCGATCTGTCAGCTAACTAACAAAATTACGGAATGTGTTGTTGTTGCATGCCATTGTATTAGTGACATATAGTTGATATACAAATTTCGATTATGTTATTAATTCCTACAGGACGCTACAATTTCCATGTCCTGTCCATTGCCTATCGATGGATAAGCCTGAGTTAATAGGCACATGAGCTGTATGATCTCATTGCTAGCTGATGTTGTTCCATTCTCATGTGAGAATCTAGAATGCCTATGTCATCAACTAAGTCCCTTTGTCACGTCCAATTCCAGTGATTCTTATACCGCGATTATTTTCCAAACTATCGATCCAACCAACTGCTGAATATCATCACTGAACAGAAACAACTTTCATCTAAACTATTTCCAGATACACATCAACTCAGAACCTTGGGAATCATTCCAATCAATTCTCCTATTTCAATTTGATAATAAAACTTTATCCAACACTCCTGAGTGTGCTACATTCACACACCATCTATTTAGAAACTTAATGCCATCAGCTGATGTCAACTAGCTGATGTAATAATAATAGACTAAATATTGAAAGTATAAAAGTCAACCAGTCCATTAGCTCACCTGGTATTTTCAAATCATAAATTTCTCTTAGGACTTACTCGAAGATATAAGACATCTAGCGGGGTCATGACTTCCCACAAGACAATCCCATATCTACAATATGGAGGAGTTAAAAAACGAGATGTTATGGCGAGGTCGCCTCACTGGTGTCTGGAGTCGAGATGACTACAAATAGTGAGCTGCCTGTACGGTAGCTTTAAGAACACCAGTATAGATGGCCTTCCAACTGAACCACACGAAAGTCATCCGGAGCCAACCGCCCCTCCTGGGTACACCCTTGACTGGCTTGAGAGGTCTACTGGATGATATACCAGAGCTAACACCATTCTCCATCACAGTGGATGGACGGTCCCGAACCAGCTTCTTCGTCAACCCATGATGGCTGACCGACCGCCCCATAACCATCAAGGATACAAAGCAAGCTCATACTGGGATGGCTGCTCCAAGCCTATCATACTGGAATCAGCAGCTGAAATTTTTCGTGTGGTGTGCCATGGCAGGATGTGGAGTAAGTTCCACTCCTATTCTGGTACTCCTGAAGCTGTGCTCATCACCAGCTGTCTCAGATTCCATGTATACTTCACAGTGCGACGAATGCATCATGAGCTGGTTGTAAGCCTCCCTGATACAAACGCCTTCGACCCACAGCTCAACAGTCATAGCGTCTTAGCGGCCAGCACACTACAGGGAGAGTTCAGCGCTCACCCAGACTATGGGTGGCATGGTAGTGACAACAGCAGTCTAGGGGCTATGTATGTGACCCGAGACATGACTACTCAGTATTCCCCTATCAAACCCCACAACGAGTAGGCCGTCGGAAGACAGCGACATTCTCGTTCGATCCAGACTCTGACCCTGGAGCACTTGTGCAAAATATGCACATCACTGGCTTGCAGCAGGACTATCCAGATGTGTGGAAGTACTTTGTCCCACACACCACCTCAGGCCTCACACCACCAGGGATCGTTCGGATCAACCAGTCCCTGGAAGCACTGTGCTACTACCTCCTTATGGCACATACCCAGCTGCAGCATTCCATAGATTGTGTCAGCGGAGTAGAGGTCCAGGCCATGTTCATCAGTCTCGTTGACGAAATGATCATCGTGGCAGACCCCAGTAGTCATATTGCTAAGTTCTAGCAGGGGTTGCAGAAGGCCTGTCGCAAACTTGACTTTGCTATTTCGCCACACCTACGGTTGGTTCCGAGCAACATGATCGTGAACATCGAGGACCTCCAAGTCAGGGGCTATAACAACTTGATGGTCAAGGGGAGTTCCCTCAGTGTCCACTTCGGGTTCAACAATGTCATCAACGCACCTACGCATAGTACGAGCCATACAGTCATTCCGACCCTGACAGTGCAGGCAGTCGACTTGGCAGGTCCAGGCGCCCCGACACTGCAGCCAGTTGACACGACACCACTTCCCATGGTAGCTCTACATGTCGTGTCAAGCCTAGCTATTATGGCGCTCGGGATCAGCCTACTCCACCACAGCAAATCAGCTATAAGACTATACTGACTCTCTACAGTAGCAGTGGGGACCACGGTGAGACACGGAACCAGCTTGGTATGCCCTACAGCCCTATACCCACTGCCAACATGCACATCCAAGGATTGGGTGGTTCAGCAGCATATCCTTTTCCAGCTTGTGGTATCGCAGAGCCTTGTTCAGCTCTTAGTCTGGTGAGGCCATGGCGGTCTGCAACTGCTGGAACACATCTGACAGATACTACCGATCATTGTAGAAACCTTTAGCTCGCAGGAGCTGCTCGACGATACCCCCGCCCATGATAAGGTATTCGAGGAAGCAGATCTGTCCCTTGCCAAATCCTAGATAGAGCTTCACAGCTGTCAGCTCCTCTGTCAGCTCAGCACAAGAGCCCGGACATGTTTAAGATGTCTCAATAATATATAATAGCTGAATATTCCTGAGTACCAACCTGGCCACCTGGCAGATGCAGACTGGGAAGATCGTATTAGCTCTCTCGACAGGGGATGCAGACGTTTAACCACATTGTATACTCAGTGTCGTAAACGGTACAGATCGTGAAGCAACTGCCCGAGAGCCGGGCGAGTTTTCAGAAGGTGGATAACCTGCTGCGAACCAAGACACAGAAGTTACTGACCAAAGCAAAACCTCTGGCAGTCCATGCGCCAGTAATGTGGC
The DNA here is from genome assembly GCA_034401795.1 of Chaetoderma sp. LZ-2023a. Lineage (NCBI taxonomy): Eukaryota > Metazoa > Mollusca > Caudofoveata > Chaetodermatida > Chaetodermatidae > Chaetoderma > Chaetoderma sp. LZ-2023a. Next base: position 50,754,990 of record CM067374.1, on the reverse strand, counting down.
CGTGGTGAAGATGACAGGGGGAAATGAGGTTTTTTTGCCGCCACTGTGGCTGTCCTCGCTACAGTGGTGAGTGGGGTGGCTAGGCACTGTCTCGGAACAACTCACCTCATCCCAAAGATCGCCCTCAGTGGTGCCTCCTACACTGTTGCCACCAAGATCATGGGTGAACATGGTGTTACACTAATGAAGGCCGCGGTTCTAAGGCTAGCAATGAGATCATCGTCGCCTACGTTTAACCCCACTGAATAGTGAGAGATGGATCATGAGACCCCTGCAGCATATGAGGCATGGTGTGCTGGAGGGCGGTGTGTACCCCATAGTCGAGCACATGGACTGAGGATCGCCAATGCCCGGGAATGGTGGAACGCCCACATGGCATGCCCCTGAAGAGGGGTCAGTACCCTCAGCACTGCTACCTATTCCCTTGGCCGACTGCGTGGTCCTCCTATGTCCAACTATTTTACTGGGGGGTATGACTAGTAGGTTTAAGCCATCTGTATATATATATATATATATATATATATATATATATATATATATATATATATATATAGTATATATATATATATATATATATATATATATATATATGTATATATGTATATATATATATATATATGTATATATGTATATATATATATATATATATATATATATATATATATATATATATATATATATATATATATATATATATATATATATATATATATATATATATATATATATATATATATGTATATATATATATATATATATATATATGACCATGACGCTGTCACTCACAGACCTAGAAAGCAAAGAGCAAGGCGACCTTGCTCACTTGAACGAGGCACACCTCGGTTCAGAGGACACTGTCGCACCTATCTCCTTCCTAGACTTCGATGAGAAGGGAGACCCACGGGAGATCCGAGGTACCATCCCAGCCTGAGATCTCATCGGGAACACTGATACGGTAGGACAATTGGCTATTAACAATGCCAAGACTGTATACAAGGGGATGGGCATCAAAGAGAGGGCGATGGGGCTGGAGCCATCAAGGTTATAGCTGAGTCCTATGCACAGGACCTGGTTAAGGATCTCCTGAAACCACGGAGCTCATTCTGACAGGATGGAGATAATCTCAAGATAGGCACCCTCGTTTTGAGCCATATCACCGTCGACGGCCAAACAGGTGCTACTGCCAGGCTCCGGCTACCAGAGGTGAAGAAGTCAGGGTTCTTTGGTTTGTCGTTTAAGACCACAGGATAGTCATGGCTTCCCGTGCATGTATCATACAGATACTGGATGTACTAGACACTGTGGGTGCTGACACAGGCCGTCTACGCTATCTTCTCAGCTGCTGCTGGGATTTCATGTTTGACACCTCCATCATATCCTTCGTATCTGTTGGAGTGACACGATTCCACGCTCTGCAGGCGAAAGAGCTGGTGCAGGAAATACTTCCGTTTAGTAGCCCAGATATAGACAAGGCTACCGCCAACCAAGTGCTAACCATCCTCCGCACACATGTCTGTACCATTCCACAGTAGGCCGGCTGATGCTGGCTAGGTGGTGCTGATCATTTCCCCATCAAGGACGCGGGAAAAACATCTTGCGGCGGGCTCTCCTGGCCGAACATCTACACTCAATACATCCTTCTGGTGCCTGACTCTGCCGCTGAGGCGGTTGACAGTAATAGTCAATGGTACAATAGCCCAATCACCAAGACACAGAAACTGCAAGCACTGATGGAGAAGCTGCTGGCAGCCCGACTGACAGAACCACTTGTTCTAGTTATCGATGACCCTGCAATGGACCAGAAGACAGTAACCTACCTCAGCAACATCACCAGGCGCATCTGGCACACAAAGATAACTGTCTTCATCCTCTTTCAGAAGTACACCCGCAAGATCTAACCAGACATTGGCCACAATGCCCGGTTGCTATTATTCAGCTCCAAGTGTGGACGTGCCCTGCTCGAGACCATATACGACAGCCTAACCTTCAAGGAGACCAAAGGGGACTTTATCGCAGGTGTACAGAGGGAAGCTGAGCTGTACCGCTTCATCTTCAGCAACAAAGTGACAGGTGAGCTGTCACACTTCAATCCATCTCTGGAAAAGGTGCAGACCTTCACCTACAAGCTGAATCCAGCCAGGAAACTAGCCTGCTATACGCATCATCGCTGACAGACTGTCACAGCTGCCGCAACTTTGTATTTATTCATCAGAAGGCTGTGGAACTTCGTCCGCAGTCTCTGCTACTTCGTCAGATGCTTGAGGACCTTCGTCAGACGCTGGAGGAACTTCGTCAGAAGCTTGAGGAACTTGGTCAGTTTCGTGAGAAGCCTGCCACTTAAACTCTATCCACTGCGGGTTAGAGTCTAGGGCTCTCTTCCTCTGGAACTCCTCACGGAAGATCGACTTTGTCCATGCGTGACGAGCATCTGATTTGCGAGCGGATTTGATGAGGTTGTCCTGGTAGTTATCTGGGGAATTTCAGAAATGCTGCCAGATCACTGGCCAATCTCCTGCACCCTTCTTCGTTGAAGATGTGCTCAACAGCCTCCTTGCAGCCAACAGTGAACCCCTCCTGAGTACCTTCTGCATGACCTGTGTCATGGCTCTCCACTACAGCAGCACTGACCTCCTCCCTGAAGGAGTTATTTGCTCCAGCATATCTCGCTCTTCCTGGCTACCGTTAGTAGATCTTTGCGGTCGACCCTCGCCCTTTGGAAAGCTAGAATAACAGGACTGTTGGTTTGGGCCACAGGACGTAGGTCGAGTGTCCTGCCCTGGGTGCTGTCAAACTTCCGGTAGAGTATCCGAGTCAGGTGTTCCTTTGTACTACGATCTGGCGCTCCTTCCTCTATGGCGGCCAGTATCTCTGCATCAGATGGAGGTGTGACCTTGGCTCGCTCGTGGATAATGTCACGAAGCCGTCCTCGGACCCTATCACAGTGGGACAGTGCATGCCATGGCTGTCGTGCAAACTGTTATGCCGACTTGTCCTGCTGCCTATAGACAATCTGTTGGAGAACTTTACCAAACATGGCAGCCGTTTAACCCCTCTATATACCTAAACCTTAAAGATGCTGCAGTATGTGCAACATCCAGATGGGGCCATTGAACCCACGACATCGCACTGCACTGATCCTCGGAAGGACTGCCTGATGGTCATTCGACCCAGTATAGATGATGAGAACCCATTGTCCGCTGCTGGGAAGTACATTGACTTTGCAATCTCGGCACAGATCCATGAGATCAAGAGCATGAGTTCAAGCTTCAGAGCACAATAGAACAGACGGTAGAGCTCCCCCAGGTTCTGAACAGATGGGAGATCGTGCAGAGCAACAGCACCGTGGACACCAACTATTTGAACGATGAGTACCGAGTCCTAGGTCCGCTGGCTTGTGGCCCAACCTTCTATGCCAAGGGAAAGAGGTACTACGCTGTGGGGTACAATGAGGGGTTCACGGAATTCGAACTACGGGCAGGTGTCGAGAAGCCCGTGGCAGTTCCACTCTTAAGTCTCCTCGAGAACACACACGTGAATTCGGCTGCCATGCAGGATAGGCTGTTCCTCCGGGTGTACACTGAGCAGCTCACAGATGCGACGATGAATGCCCCAAGGCTTCATATCTGGCATGACGAGAATGACCAGGAGCTGAAGCAAACGGTTCCAAACAGCAGATCGTGCATATGGAGCGAGAATACGAGTAGGTCCAAGCCACAGCTAACCAATGGGTAGAGCTGATATTGCATTGTGGTGTATCAGACTGTGTCACTGCTGCGGTCCTGGTTCAGAAGGGAGGAGCCATCCAGCAGGTGGATGAGCTAGACGACTTCAAGCTTGTGGTTCCTGGGACCAATGTTCTTGGTGAGGTACGTGAGCTGGCTGATTGTCAACTCTACAGACAGAAAACTAAGTCATATGCACTTCTGTGCCTAACCAGTGGAAGCGACGACCTCCTCAGGGGCAGGGACATCCCACCTAATCAGGGCAACCAGCTCAGATTCAACATCGGAACACTCATAGTTGGGACTTGCTCATTGGGTGTGATGGTACTTTACTTTGGCTAAGCTAAGGTATGCATGTCGAACACATCAGGTATTCAGCTTGGCATGTGTAGCGCATGACTCCTGTCGTCACCGCTGCAGCTGCCACCACTACTATAAGCTCTGCTGTCTTCTGACCTGTCGATGCTTCATAGTTGAGCATTGGCGCAAATATCTTTACCGCCTCGTAGGACTCATCGAGACTCTCATCTGCCTCGTTGAGTCTCTGGTTGGCTTGAGCTCGGAGTTGTCGTCGACGTGCCTCCCTCTGGTGCATATGCTCGAGTGCTTTGCTGTACTCAAACTTCTACTTAGACAGCTTCTCCATCACCTGGTTATGACGCTCATGCTCGACATCTGCCGCCTTCTTGTCGGCAAAGCTGAGTCCCCAGTTCGCTAAGGCAAACACACCCGCATTCAAGATTGCGGAGGCCATGCTATAGACTACAGTTTAAAGCTACTATATAGCTGTCCCCCAGTGACGGATCCCCAGAGGCTTATGAAGATCCAGTCGAGGATATAGATGATGAGGAGGACCTAGGGTGCTAACATGATACTCGATGGGCTTGGTATGGACCCCATCTGGCAGCACATGGCGCTTATCATAGTAAGCGGAGAGTCCAAGTTTTTCCTGCGCATATGTCACCATGCCCTGGTTGCGCATGCGTAGGCCTCGGTTTTTAGCTCTGTCCACCCAGCCATGTAGTGCGCTGTAGAACTTCTTACAAGAGACCTCATTCTGCCGCTTGGAGATTTCCTTAGCTGAGCACTTACTTGCAGCTGCGCTCTCCACGTAGTAGCATTTGGAGCAGAGAGCGATGCCACAAGAGCATTCGAACTGGAGTTTGAACAATCCCGGGGTCCATCCAGACCATTTGTCCCAAGCTAGCCAGTCCCGCTTATGAGCCTGGTACTCTGCTCGCATCTCCGGGCGAATGACGTCATCGAGGTTGGAGCTTGCTATAGCGATATACGTGGAGTCAGTGGCCATCTGCAGGTACTCAAAGCTGTCATGTGCTATGTAGCGATTGAGGAAGTCATAGTAGAACTCGGGCATTCACAGCTTCGCGAGCTCATAAACGGCTATCCCCACCTGGAAGGGCCTTCGAATTATGATTCTCGGCTTGTGACTCTGGAGCTCATATGACTCACCGATCTCCTCGAGATCTTCGAACCATGCACTACGCAGGGCCTTGTCTACCACACGTTCATCCTTCATGAAGCTGGTGTTGCTATGACGTTCTAGGGCCTTGATGAGCTTCCCATAGGCACTGTTGCTGAGGAGTTTGAAGAGATCTGCCAAGAGTACTTTGCTCTTATCTACATCTCCCGAGCGGCGGGCCTCCATAACATTCTCCACGAACCACTCGAATGGGCGCTTGACCTCATAGTCTATGGTGTGGTATACAGCAGTCATCTCCAGGCCATGGGCTATATACCACTTGAGTGTCGGGGCATACAGCAGATGCTTCTTGCCAGAGAGGGCACCGACCAGCTTCTGGGTGGTGGGCCACTTCCTCCCTGTTCATCCTAGATATGCCAACATCTCAGGTGAGATTGCCTCTACCGGGATCTCGCGGTTATAGGAGAGAGAAGGAATCGAACTTTGCCCACAGAGCCGTGGGGACCTCTATATCCACCTCAGCAAACCCAACCCAGCTGTCTGCTAGGAGAGCCTGCTTAAAGCTAGCTACCCCACTGGCACTGGACCAATGGCGCACTTTCTCCTTACCACATGGCATCTCTTTGGCCATCGTTGACAGGTACAGAGCATTTGTGTCGTAGCCGAGTAGACATTGGTAGACACACTCATTCTGGCGGAATCGAGTCACACCGGCCTCATGGTATCTGGTGAACACGATGGTGGGACCGCCAGCAACAGCACACTTCAGCATCTCGTAGGATTCCTTGTCCAGTGAATAGAGGCTAACATCTGGCATGTGCTGAGCGGTTCCACGTAGGAGGTACTGCAGTGACACACCTGGGAGAGACACCGCATCTTTGAGGATGTCTATTTCTCGTTCTGTGTAGAACTCCCACATCCGCTCTAGTGCTTCGATGAATGGACTGACATCCAGGTTGTTGTAGTATCACAGCCAGTTGGCAATTGTCCGCATTCCATGCTCGCTGAATGTCTGGTTACACTGCTCCCACTCTGTTCGCGTCAAGAGGTAGCCACCCTTGAGCTTAGATGTCCATGCTGAGTAGTCAGGAAACCCTTGATAGTTGAGCTTTTCATGTGTGTCAAACCATTCATATGGGAGCGAGCTCTTCTGCTGTGTACACCCGTAAGCTTTGACTCATACCTCGTACGAGACTCTTGGGCCAAGGTAGTTCAGCACATCGAGAAATCGTAGCTCAGGTGTTATGAGGAACATGGTCTGACTAGCCTTCTTGGCGACTTTCACTGTACTTGTATTGTCAGTCAGCTAATCGACAAAGTAGTTCTTGATGATGTTCAGGTCATACCACCCAGAGTTGAACCCCAGTACAGGCACTTGGTCACACCACTCGTTGATCAGTCGCTGCTGTTGCTTTGGGGGCTTGTCCAGGTCTGTTGGTATGTACTGTGCCCTAACCCTTGTCCAGATTGGAGATGCTCGCCGTTGCTCGCCGTTGCTCGCCGTTGGATCTCTAGCATGAACTCTCTGATCAGTTCTTTGGGGTCAGCACTGCTCTAAGGAGCAGCCAACTGACACAGAGATAGGTGTGTGAGTACTCTCGATCGTGAGAGTCTCCGTAGAATGAGTCTTGATACCATCTAGGAGTGCTTCGAAGTCATAAACTATGAAGTGTGGGTATGGGACAGTCCGACATGTTTAGGGACGCTTGGGCAGCGTCTTATACAGCGCTCCCACTGTACCACAAGCATGCATCCAGAGGCCCTCAGCTTCTCCTCTCTCAGGACTGTCTTGCGGTATCTTTGTTCAGCATCCTCACCTCGCTGGTGTTGTGGACACCCATGCCAGTGACAGCCATGGAACTGGTAAACGCTGTTGGTGGTCGGATCATAACCATCTATGGGAGCGCCCTCGATCCAACGCTCGCCACCGTGCCCACACTCTACATGGTGTATGTGTACGCCTCTGTTTCTCGCCTCATACTCGATCCAACGAGTAGCTGCTGAACTGGATGTTTGGGGCGGATAGAAGGCTTTCTCATACTCAGATTGTGGCGCCTCAACATTCTCGCCAGGACAAACGATTTTTGTTTTGCCGCCTGTACTGTGATCAGCATGGCGTTGAAGCCTGCATGCCTGTGTAAGCATCTGCTGACAGTGACTGCAGACTAGTGTATGTGCCAGCTTGGAGATGTTCTTGATGTAGAAGGCGTGGTGGTCCCACACTCCGATGGTCATTGTGTCACGGTAGTGAGCTCCTTGCCTGATCATGCGCCCGATGCCCTCTTCAGTTGCTTCATACACGCGAATTGCGATCTTGGCGAAGAAGTCTACCTTGTCCAGCTGATCCAGCGACGTCTTGCGAACATCAGCTACTGTCTTGCCGTAGAACTGTGTGGCAAGCTCTTGTGCAGGAGCTGTAGTTCAATCAGCTCTCGCTCCTCGGTGTACTGCTAGACATCTCCAGAGACACATGTTGTCCCTGTAGGTGTCGAGGGCAGTCACACTCTTCTTCTGTCGTAGCCAGTCTGGGAGGGGGTGGGAGGCCTATCCCAAGCAGAGATTGGCGGTCGATGACAGCCCTGACCTCAACGTTGATTGATCGAACGAAAGCCAACTTGGTGTTGGGTCGATCGATATTGTCTGTGTCGAGGCGGGCTTGCTCTCTTGCTGCCACCCAGTCCTGAGCCGCTCCTAGCGTGTTCAGCCACGGCCTCCCTGGAGCATTCTTGTGGAAGAGCATCACCCTACCGTCTTCGATGTGACGGATGCGATAAGTATGGGTGTAGCAGAGGTAGAAGGCGTTCTGGACAGTCTGCCAGATCTTTTGCATGATCTGGCCTGCGAGGTCTCCTTCTAGAGCTCTGAAGAATGTCCAGCATACTGACCGGCGTCCTTTATCCTCTGTCTCCCTTTCGCCGAGACGCTGGTCGAGAATGTGTTCGCCTTCTCGCCTCATGCCCCAGGCTAAGGGTTCAGTCCTCCGCCCCTTAGTTGCTTAGCGATCCTGCATAGGGGAGGTAAGCGCTCCAGTGGATGGTCCACCATCCACCTCGCTACAATCTTGGCTCGCAAGCTAGCAGTCACCTCCTCATCCAACTGACGACGCTCATGGATCCGCTGCGCTTTCTTGTGGGGATTCCAAGGATCATCGTTGTTAAGCGCTGGAAACCTTCCCGACTGCATTGCTCGGGAGAGTCACTTCTGCCTCTCCTTGGCACGGACCTGTCAGATCATCTGGAGCAGGTCGGCTTTCTTGGCCTTAGAGTAGCCTCTAAGGCCGAATTGCTTTGTAATAGCACGAAGCTGTGCAACAGTACTCATTATCCCTGTGGATGGGCGCTTCTGCCTGGTGCGCATGCAGTATATGTCTGTTTGTGAATCGTGCGGTCAGTTGTGTGTTCTTGTGTGTGTCTTTGTGCGTGTGCTGAAATTCTCCCGTCCTCTGTACCATAGTTCCCTGATCATTTCCTTTAATGCATAAAAAACAGAGCACAAAGGCACGAGGCAGCACTGGCTGCGAATACAATATAGCACATTTTTAAATGAGGATGACGATCATGAAGCAATAATGATGAAAATTAATGTTAATGATAATGATGATAATAACTATAACATTATATAACATTAACATGCTGATGTAACAGCCTCGTTGTTTCTTATTCTTATCATAACATGTGCACACACGCAGGCACGCACACGCCATCCCTCACATCTCCACCCACCCCACTCAACCGCACCATCCCTCCACCCACTCATCCACCTCCCATCCACTGACCACCCACCCACCAACCCATCTGTCCATCCTTCCATCCGTCCGCCCGTCCATCCATACATCCATCCCTCCATCCATCCATCCATCCATCCATCCATTCCGCCTTCCCGACCGCCAGCCCTTATTCCCTAACTCCATACGACTCTCCGTCCCTACACCCTTCCATCCATCCATTCCATCCATGCACATACTCACCCACTCACCCACCCACTCACTCACTCACTCACTCACTTACTCATTAGATAACAATACTACATTGGCCCAACATTGGCCCAAGGTGTGTTGTAACGTTGTCCCAACGTTGGCTGTCTATGTTGGCCCAACGTCATTCTGCAACATGGTGGGCCAACGCATCCACCTAACGTTGGCTCAATGCATCCACCCAATGTTGGCCCAGCATACGTCACATAACATTGGGCCAACATTTACTTCTAGGTTAGCCCAACGCTGCAAACAGCATTCAGAAATATTTTTACAAATTTAGTAAGATTTATTTTTATATGTGCAATATATTTAGCACATTGGCAAAGTGAAGGACACGTTTAAGGAAATGTCGCAAACCTGTTTGCCAGGTACCAGTCACACCTCGATGTATTCGAGCCATGGCATTCATTGAGGTGCTTCTCAGAAGGGTTGTTTAAATAAGTCAAAAATAAAAAGTTGCCTGTTGTTGCCTAGTGAACTGTTGTTGGCGGGTGTCAATGTTGTATGCCGTGTAAGGAAGGGTGGGATGGGGGAATTACTTTATTTCCCTAGCTGGTGGGATGGGGCGGAGGGCAGTTTGCAAAATTAATCTAAAAACGGAAATTAGTTAGAAGATTTTGAAATGAAAAATATTAAAGATGAAACTGAAGATAATACTAGTAGTGGTGGGACGATAGGGGCCCATTTTTTCAAATTTTTTCTTTTGTTCTTTCCTTTTTGTTCTCTCCTTTGTTATTTTGACACCTTTTTTCCATTGATCTCTGACGCCTTTTGTGTCGGTTTTCCTTTGATGGCCCCCTATCTCCGCCATTCTGATTGGATGTTAGATGTAGATGGTGACCATGCGCCCTTACCCCTCATGAAATAACGTGACTCCTGGCATTCAATCAGACGAGCTTAAGGGTAATTAGCGTAATGCTGATTGTCAAAGGTTAATGCATTGCGTAAGGAAGATTGACAGGGTACATGTCTGGACTCATCTTTTCCGGACTCTGGGAACTCATTCAATCACGAAGCCCAGCCCCTCGTTAAATCACGTGACTCCTAGCATTCTATTGTGTAATGGTGCTTGACAAGAGTTAATGAGTGTAATTAAGCACTGATCTCTTCGAGCCAGGACAAACACGCAAGGGTTAATGTATTGCACAATGATTAGTGACTGGTTGCATGTCTGGACTTGTCTTTTTCTGGGCTCTGGGAACTCATTCAATCAAGAGCTCTGCCCCCTCATTAAATCAATTGACTCCAGGCCTTACATCATGAATCGCTAATAGACCATCAAGTTGTACGAATTGTATGTCTTTACTATTTAGCATTATGTTGAATATTTTGAAATTAATTTGATTCGACGTTGTTACCGCCATAAGCAGTAACATCATCCAGCCAAATTAGTTCCACAATCTTGAACAGCTTACTGGTATAGATTTCCGGAAATTGCTACTCAGGGTTCAGAGTTCAGAGATCAATAGATACCAACAAGCTCAAGGTGTGGGTGGAGCTTACCTAGAGATGGGTGGGGCATAGCTAAAATGGAAAGGTTCAGTTCTATTCCAAACATTAACAGCTTTTCTGTTTGCATACTCTGAAATTATGATACAGAAATTTTGTCTGTGAAAGGCTCTAAGAGTGCTACCCCAGTATTTTATATCTCAAACTTCCACATACGTCATCTGTCTCTCTCTCTGTGATTACGTGATCCATAACAGCTAGTAAATTTGTGATAGGGTTTCGTTAATATTATTTTTAATTGTAACATATTCCACTTATAAAAGCTGGTATTTTAAATTGTAACATATTCCAGTTATATTTACACTTTTGTACTCAGATTTGTATATACATATTTCGATTATGTTATGGAGAGCGATTATCTTCAGGAATTGTCACTGGTTAGGTTATCTAACACATCACATAGAAACGACTGGTTAGGTTATCTAGCACATCATTTCACTGTTAAAGGTTCGTGGCTGATCTTCTCTTGGGCATGTATCCTGACCACTGTAGAAGCTCTTGCTTCTTGATGGTTTAATTATTAAAGGGTTAAAATTTATTAATTATTCTACACAAACCGCAACCTTGATGCATTTATTGTATTATATGTTTATATGTATGTGAGACATGGTTATAAGACGCATGTCTTATCGTGCTTCAATTAGAACAAAAAATAAAATCTGTTTAAACCAACATCAACCAGTCAAATTAGTTTCAAAATATTCAACTGCTTACCTGTATAGTTTTTCTGGAAATTGCTAGTCAAGGAGTTCATAGATCGATCGATCTCAACACACTCGATGTGTGGGTGGAACTTAGCTAGAGATGGGCGGGGCATAGATAAAAATGGAAAGGTCCATTAGCACGCTGCAGTCCATCAGATATTCCGTTATAATTGCTTAATGGCCCGTCAAGTTGTATTTAATGAACATTATGTAGAATACTTTGAAAGTAAATTGACTGGATGTTGTTATCACCATAAGCAGTAACGTTACCCCGTCAAATTAGTTTTGAAATATTCAAAAGCTTAACCACATAATTTTCTGGAAATTGCAAGTCAGGGAGTGCATGGATCGCTTGATCCCAACATGGCCAAAGCATGTGTGGCTTTTTGGTAAAGCTGGGAGGAACATAGCTAAAACTGAATTCTTCCCTTGACCAGCGATTGACTTAACTCCAATGATGAGTCTAGTTTCGGATAAACCCTTGTTCTCAATCAATTTCACATGTATTACCGATATTAAAAATTGGTATATTTGCTAACACAATTTTAACAAGTTTCAAGTTTATTGAAGTAGGTCTACTCCCGGGTCACTATAACTATGTGTACATTCCAGTCATGAAAAAACTGTCATGACGAGCATAAACGAGCTTAGCATTCACCCAATGCAATATTCTTAACAGCTGTCTAGTAGAACTGCTAGAACTGCTCAATTCGCTAATTCACCCCAAACCCCCACATCCAACCATTGTTATGAATAACAATCATACATCCTGCTCAGACTGGTGTGCCGTAGGCAGCATTATCAATTGTCGTACAGTGAATTAATCTGGTGTGCCATTAGCCAGCTGTGTCATGGGTTAATTCATGAACATTTAATTCATAACATTACCTATATACAGTACATATCATGTGTAAGATAACAAGTCTATAAACATGAACAGAAACATGTTAGTAAGAACTGTTCTCTTGTGTATTTTGGCCGTAATTTGATTTAAAGACAATTGCTGCCTTAGGCAACAATGTCTTTCAATCCAGTTATGTTCAAAATATTCGACTGGACATTTTATTTTGTTTTGTAAACACGTTTGTTATTTTTGTGCTGGGCTGTACTCGGAATCGATTCCTAAGCTGGACAAAACATGTGTTTCTCTATTCGCTAACGCAACCACACGCACACGCACACGCACACGCACACGCACACACACACACACACACACACACACACGCATGCACGTAGTTAATCAGATGAAAAAACAAAGGGGAGAATGAGTCTCAAATATTTTTCAGCCAAAGTAGTTTGCTGATTTCTAAATGACATACAGTTCGCACACTTGAACAAGAGCCATCAGAAGACGGCATATTCCCCACCCACTCCACACAACCCCCCCCCCCCCCACCCCGGATCCAAATATTTCAGATAAACATACATCAAGAGTGAGCATACATGTAACGTTAATTGTAAAGGACAATATTTTAGAAAATCTAATCAATGAAAAATGCAACTCCTCCTAAAACCTAAATTCCTTTGTCACTAAGTGTAATGCAGTTTATGTATCGGCCTTAAGATGTTTAAAGGGGGATAACTCTGTAATGAATGAGTTTTGGCCACGAAAAAAGCACACGCACATCTGCACATGGTACTGATAATGTGGAAGAAAGTTAAAGTCAATCCATTGAGACTGCTAGGAGGAGTTGCATTGATAAGAAATGATTGTCAGAGATGGATGGACTGACAGACGGACGTACGTACATTTTGGACAGACGGATGAACATTCAGGTATACAGATAGCACATGCACACCTTCACGTGGTAATGATAACACTTCCTATGTTTCACAAGAACCGGAGCTAAACTGTAGGAGGAGTTGCATTGACAAAAATGATTGGCAATGCAGTTTATGTATCGGCTTTAAGAAATTTAAAGGGGTATAACTCTGTAATGAACAATCTTTTGGTCGCGAAAAAGCACATCCATATATTTGCACATGATACTGATGATGTGGACACAGTTTTAGGTTAATCCATTGAGACCTCTAGTAGGAGTTGCGTTGACAAGATGGGGACAGATGGATGAACGGATGGACGGATGGATGGACGAACGGATGGACAGATGAACAGATGGACATGCTGATCGTATACCACACCCCCGTCTTCCAGACTGGGGAGATAAAAAGGTACAATCTAATAGCTGTTGAATATTTCAACATTTCGAGTGTACGAATTACATTTTGTTGATAAATTATAATGAATATAATTATGTATATAAAATCTAAAGTAATGAAATATATTGTCAACTGTACAAATGCCTCATACACCTATACAAGGCCGGGGTGTAATAAAGTGAACGTGAACTTGCTATGTTTAGGTATGCAGGCTTTAGCAAAAACTCCTAGGGTTGAAAGTGTGTGTGTGTGTGTGGGGGGGGGGGTGGGGGGTGGGGGGGGGGGGGGGGGGTGGGGGTGTTGTCTAAGAATCCTATATAGCTATAGCCCCAATGTGAATCTGTTAGCGCATGCAGAGGGTGTAGATGTTTTGGATGTGGGGTTCAGGGATATCGTTTTAATTGGATGAAAAATCCCAAAAAATTTGATGGGAACAAGCTTTATTGCAAATTCCCCACGACGTATAGCTATAAGTCTATACTCTAATAATCTATTGGCTAAGCCTTTGACTATCGATTTTTGTTAAATCAAGCAATGTCAATATAATTCAAATCCTGGACCCGTCATGCACACAATGATACAGATAATATATACGGAACTCGCCATAACAAGTCGATAATAGGGGATGTACTGTAGCACCATTATATATATATATATATATATATATATATATATATATATATATATATATATATATATATATATATATATATATATATATATATATATATATATATATATATATATATATATATATATATATATATTGTTTTAAATTTCAAATAGCTATACATTGGTGTGCACATACTTGCGTGTTCATGCAAGTGTGTGTGTGTGTGTGTGTGCGTGCGTGCTTGCGTGCGTGCGTGCGTGCGTACGTGCGTGCGTGCGTACGTGCGTGCGTGCGTGCGTGTGTTTTAGGAGTCCATGGTGACGTTACGCATATTATATAGTATAAACATATAGTTTTTGTTACTAGCATAAACAAATAGTCAATTTGATTATGCATCACTCATATTAATACTTTCAGTTTCAGATCCATCATCATCACCACCAGAATCATCATCATAATCGTCATCATCAACGTCAGCATCTAGATTGTTGCTTGCGTACTCTGTGATCAAATATTGTCTTTTGTGAAATGCGGAGAAGCCTGCGTACCCCTCAGTGATAAAGACTTTAGTTTCCCGACGAATCATTTAAATGAGTGTCTTATATTAGACATATATAGATTGTTATTAATACTCTACAGACTTCACTGACTTGACTTGTACTCTCAGCTTGGTGTCTGCAATCAGTAGTCTCCCTAGTCGTAGCTCATCCTCATTGCAACTGGCATGGTGTAGTACATTCAGAATCTTTGAGCGTGTAATTGTTTCAAAGGATTGTGACATGTTGAGCAGCACAATGGGCCGCAGATTGGTTGGGAATCAGGTGGCTTCTTGAGTTTGGGTAGTGCGATAAGGGTGCCTTGGTCTATGTAGCCTTTTCTACTGCGGCATTATGGCAGTACACTTTGTAATTAAAGCCTCAGCATATACAGA
The DNA here is from genome assembly GCA_034401795.1 of Chaetoderma sp. LZ-2023a. Classification (NCBI taxonomy): domain Eukaryota; kingdom Metazoa; phylum Mollusca; class Caudofoveata; order Chaetodermatida; family Chaetodermatidae; genus Chaetoderma; species Chaetoderma sp. LZ-2023a. The sequence continues at coordinate 50,739,934 of CM067374.1, read as the reverse complement.
AATAGACTCGTTTAATACACCTTAGGGGGTCTATGTTCGTGTCACCAATCTCATCTTCTAAACCTGATTGTTCAGCGTCTAAGTCATACTTAATATTTCGGAATTTGGCGAAGAGCTCCTGATTGCCTATGGCTTCTTTTTCATCTTCCCCTTCACCATCGCTCTCAGACCCCGTTGAGTCATTGCCTATATTTTACCTTCATAATCGCTCTCAGACTCCTATTATTTTTAATCTAAATTTTATTGTTGAAGGGTTTTTTTCAGGTTGTAGTTGGAGAAATCTTTTTACTGCCTAACGCTCCCCTAACTACTATGTAGATAAAATACACATCCGTCTCTTTGGGTTGTTTAAAATATGGTGAAAAAAGGGATTGAATTTGAGACATTTTATATGACTAGATGTACGCTCGAACGCTGCACTCGGTCGCATCTATAAATGTGCGCCGCAGGTGCGCTCTGATTAACCTTTTCACGACGAAGCCAGCTAAAATTGGCCTCTGTAGTGGTCTTGGGGAATGAATATCTTCAGGCCAGGAGAATGCTATTTTCTTTAATTTACCACTGGAATGACTGGCTAAATAACCGAGCCAGTCATTCCAGTCGTAACCCTTCAAATGCTAGTCTTCTCTTGGTCTGCAAATTGGCATTCAATAAGTAAATATTTTAATTTTCTAAACGAATTAGTCATTAAAGGAAAACACAAGAGCCTCTATACTACTTTGTATAAAATGAATCTACAGACCGTAACGTTTAAAAAAATAAATAGTGTGCATTCCAGACATGCCATATCTCTAGGCACTCGCATGTATGTAGGTTTTTTATTGTCAAGCATTAGTTCTAGGAGCCCTGCCATTGACAACGCAAATTCTTGTTTATCTTACTACCTGGGATTTGTCATTTTGTTTGAGGAACGTCATATGGCATTAATGTTAACACTTTAATGGCTTAATTTTTTTCAATATATGTGCGTGCGTGCGTGCGTGCGTGCGTGCGTGCGTGCGTGCGTGCGTGCGTGTGTGCGTGCGTGAGTGCGTGCGTGCGTGCGTATATGTATGTATGTATGCATGTATGTATGTAGTTTTTATTATCGTCAAGCATCAGTTCTAGGAACCCTGTCATTGATGATGCACTGACACTAGTTTTTACATTTTTAAATTTTCAACGTGAGCGGGTTCGAACCAGCCAATTCTATGGCACCAATTCGTCCAGCGTTTGGGAGCCGAGTAACCTACCCACTGGCCCACCATCCAAAGGACAAAATTGTCTTTCACCGGACCCGCTTTCAACTACCCGACTCACAACCACACGAATTGATTGTAATTGATAGTGTACATTCCAGACTTGCCGTATCTCTAGCCACTGACATGTATGGAGTTTCTATTATTGTCAAGCATTAGTTCTAGGAACCCTGTCATTGACGACGCACTGACGCTAAAATATAGCACAGTCATCGTTGGAATGCAATTTCTACATTTTCCAATTTTCAACATGAGCGAAATTCAAACCCAGCCCATTCTATGGCACCTATTCGCCTAGCGTTTGAAAGCAAATGTAGTCTATCGACTGGCCCACCATTCTGAAGACAAAGATCCTCTTTTTTTTCGACCATCTTTCAACTACCCGACTCACAACCACATGAATTGACCGGAACTGAGTGTGCATTCCAGACTTGTCATATCTCTAGGCACTTACATGTATGTAGTTTTTATATTATTGTCAAGCGTTAGTTCTCGGGACCCTGTCATTGACGGCGCACTGGCACTAGGATATAGCACAGTCATCAGTGGAATGTAATTTTTACATTTCTCAACTTTCGACATGAGCGAGGTCGAACCCAACCAATTCTATGGCACCGACTCACCTAGCATTTGGGAGCAGCGTAGTCTATCCACCGGCCCACCTTCCAGAGGACAAAAATCATTTTTCACCAGACACCAAGCTGAGAGTACGAGTCAAGTCAGTGAAGTCTGTAGAGTTTGAGACATCAATCAGCTCCCCACAGGGAGATGGTCTATTTCCGGTGCTTTACACCTGCTACCTTGCTGCCACATTGAAATCTGTGCGGGAAAGTTCCACTAGGCCAACCCCCCCCCCCCGCCGTGTCAATACTGGGCATGCTGCTAGAGATGGAATATGCCGACGATGTAGACGAGGAAAAGAAACCTCTTGACGAGCTACTCCCAATAGCTGCAACAAACTAAAAATTGAGAATCTCTTTATGAATGAATCCAAAACAGAGTTCACCCACATATACATATCGACAAAGCATGAAACTGTAGAAAATGACGACCCACTTCGTGGCAGCGAACCATGGAGGAAAAGTAAAATCCTGGGCTCACTGCTTTGCAGTACTGCTGAAATTTCTGCATCCTGTGCCATGGGGAACATAGCTTTCCAGTCCTTCTGGAAGCTATGGATTCATAGATCAAAGATGTCCTTGATAAAGAGGCTACGTTTATACAATGCAACCTGCATATCCTTGATGCTGTATAACTGTATCAGCTGGGCAGCTCCAAAGGCAGCTCTAGACAAACTCGATGCCTGCCACCGCAAACACCTACACACCATCACTGGACACCGATGGCCAGACAGCATAATTTCCAATGATGCACTATGCAAGATGTGTACTGTGTCGCCGCTGTCCGTAAAAGCCGCCCAGCAATGATGATCCATGTTTGGCCATGTGCTAAGGACAGCAAATACAAAGCAAGGACGTCATTGCATAAATCTGCTAAGCGTGCTACGAGTTGACCTCAAGAAAGCAGGACTCGGTACACTCAAGTCAACAATGGACCTGAGGAAGGTAAGGAGTTCGGCTTAGGACAAGACACAATGGGCAAAGGCGAAGAAGGACTGATTACAGCTGTAGGATGTTGCTGATGCTATGCGGAGTTGCAGGATGGCGGTTCGATTCCCCCGACCGGGAGATGGTGATCAACAAATTAAACTAATGGGTGCATGACTGTCGGCTAAGTTAGCACATGGAAATTGAAGCCGCACGTGCGTCAATAAAATAAAAATACAAATAACCCGTACCTTATCCGGTTTAATAAGTTTAATAATTAGCCTGAAACATCGTAGGGGGAAATAGCATTCTCACTAACTCACCTAAGCTATTGGGAGAGGTAATATAATCTACCACAATATTATAACTTATGTAATGTTCACCGATTACAAAACACCCGGGAGCCCAGTAGTATAGCCGGTAGTAGAAAAGTACCACCTCCCTCCACAGGCAACCGTTCCGTGATCCGTGGCTCCCTCCGCCCTCTCAATTCCCGAGGCATAGGGTCATGGGCCACACAAATACATACAAGATACCCAGGCCCTACTGAGCCACATCCATCAACCCAAGGTTTAAAATCTTGATATAGACTTTATCAAACATGCATTATAATACATGCAAATGGCTTATGCGAGGTAAGCCTTTTCGATGCTTAGGGTACTGTGTTGGAGAATATTGTGCGACACACAATGCTCAGTTTCAGAAGGCTGCTGTTGAGCCGAAGCCATGCAGAGGATGCGGGGCAGGTATTTCTACAGACTGTGGACTACGTACTGCATGCATGGGGGGGGGGGCGTAAACATTCCAATAGAATGAACTACAAGAAGGTCTGTGCCAGGAGATAGTTCTGTTTGGTTATGGAAGAACTTAAACGCGTCATGCCATGCATTTAGAGACAGGCATCCACAGAGATATACACCACCCACAGGTACTGATCGCCACACATAATATCGTCTGAACGCCCATTTAGAGACAGGCATCGACAGGGATATACACCACCCACAGGTACTGATCGCCACTTACTGTAACACCCTCGAAGATGGTCAGAAATGTTTAAGATCTAATATATAGACCTTGCATCATGGTTTCTGTAACACAGCTTCGAGTGATGGCAAAGCAATTCGGCCTTAGAGGCTATTCTAAGGCCCGCATAGCCGACCTGCTCCAGATGATTGCACACGCCAATGCTGAGGAGTGGCAAAAGCGACTCCCCGCCCTTGCCGAGGAGTGGCTAAAGTGACGCTACTGGGCAAAACAGACAGGGAGGTTTCTGGCGCTCACCTCTGAGGATCCATGGAACCCTCACAAGAAAGCACAGCTGCTCCGTGAGAGTCGTCAGTTGTATGAGGAGGCGAATGTCAGCTTATGGGCCAAAGCTGTAGCAACTCAGATGGCAAGCCATCCACAAGAACGCCTACCTCTTCTACACGGAATCAGAAGACGATTAATGAGGGGACCGAGATCTGAAACCCTAACCCGGAGTATGAGGCGAGAAGGTCAGCAGATTCTCAACGAGCGTCTCAATGAGGGAGAGATAGAGGAGAGATGACGGCGAACAGTATGCTGGATATTCTTCAGAGGGCTAGAAGGAGACATTACAGGTCGGATCATGGAGAAGCTGTGGACTGTTCATAACGACTTCTACCTTCGGTATACCCACACCTATCGAATCCGCCACATCGAGGATGGTAGGGTAATGCTCTTCCACAAGAATGCTCCAGGAAGTCCCTGGATGAATACACTAGGAGAGACCCAGACTTGGGTGGAGGGCAGAGAGCAAGCCCGCCTCGACCCAGACAATATCGATCGGCCAAATACCACGTGGGCCTTCGTCAGATCAATCAACATTGAGGTAAAGGTTGTCATCGACAGCCAGCCTCTGCTAGGGACAGGCCCCCTCCCGGTCTGGCTCCGATGGAGGAAGGGAATGGTGGCACTCGATACCTACAAAGATAACATGTGCCTCTGGAGATCTCTAGCAGTCCAGCAGGGTGCAAGAGCTGATAGAAGTACAGCTCCTGCACGTGAGCTTGTTAAACAGTTCTATAGCCTGAACAGGCCTGTGGCTGACGTACTAAAGACCTCCCTAGACCATCTGGACAAGGTAGAGTTATTTGCGAAGACAGGGATTCGTGTTTATGAGCCCACTGAAGAGGGCATCTGGAATCTGACCAAGACACCTGCTCTCTATCCGAGCGTCATGATGATTGGAGTATATGACCACCACGCCTTCTTCATTAAGGACATCTCCAAACTGGCCCAGACTTTCAGCTGTGGGCACTGTCAACAGCAGTTCACCAAAGCATGTAGTCTCCATCGCCATGCTGGCCGCTGTACAGGGGTAAAAACGACCATCGATTTCCCTGGGGAGAAGGTAGTAGCACCTCAGTCACCATACGAGAAGGCCTTATATCCATACAAACAGGCCAGTTCCACGGCTACTCGTTGGATTGTATATGAGTCGAGAAACCGTGGAATTCATATACACCACGCAAAGTGTGATCACGGTGGTGAGCATTGGATCGAGGGGGCTCCTGTAGATGGTTATGATCCGACAACCGTACAACA